>RJWM01004941.1:0-96364 GCA_004363535.1 Dasyprocta punctata | reverse complement strand
GGGGGGGGGGGCCCAAGCTCTCCAGGTCCCTGCAGCTATGTTGCTCAATTCATGGTGAGCAGCTCTGGGTTCCTGGGCTGATTTGGGCTGGGCTGTGTACCTCTGTGTCCTGCGCAGCTGGCCGGCGTTTCCCTGAGGTTCGCGCTGGTTCTTGCGGCATGCAGGATCGCGGGACCCGGTAGGCTGCGTCCCTTGCGCAGCAAGGAAGGGCGGCCTCCCGGGGCATGCAGGTGGAGTCTCCTCCTTTACTGGGTGGGGGCCGAGGCCTCCCAGTCCCAGGGAGCTGTGCTGGGCACCGCGCGTGACGCGGACCCAACCCTGGTTCTGTCCGCAAGCTCGGCCCAACCGCAAGCCTACATTTGTAAGCCTACATTTCCCATGATCCTCCCCTGTCCCGCCGAGAAATGATGACGACTTGTCCACGCCCCCATACGATGACAGCTTCCACTCCCGTTTCTATATAAATCTTGAACGTTTCCGCAATAAACGACTTGACTGGAACCACTCAACTTGTCTCCGTTTCTCTCTCCTCTTCCCCTGCCCCCATCCCCCATCCCGTCTCTCCTTCAGGCAAGACCCACGAGTTGATCTGCGGGTCGAATCAGTGGTTTTTGGTTTTTGTTTTTGTCCATGCTTCTGTTTATGTGGTGTATTTCATTTACTGATTTGTATATGTTGAACCATCCCAGCATCCCTAAAATGAAGCCTGCTTAGTCATGAAGTATGGTCCTTTTGATGATTTGTTGCATTCTGCTTACCAGTACTTTGTTGAAGATTTTTGTGTCTTTGCTCATTAAATAGATTGCTCTGTTGTTCTATTGTTTGTTGTTGTTGTTGTTGGATCCTTGTCTGCTTTTGGAATTAGGAAAATGCTAACCTCTAGGAATGACTTGGAATAGTCCTCCTTTGTGATTTCACCCTTTTCCTTTATAATTGCATTTATTTGGGTCTTTTCTTTCTTTCTTTTTTTTTTTTAAGTAAAATTGTCTATGAAATTGTTTATTCTTTCAAGGGACAATGTCGCAATTCATTGATTCTTCGTATTGATTTTTTAAGTCTCAATTTTGTTAATTCCAGCTTTGCTCTTTATCATTTCCTTCCTTGTACTAGCTTTGGGGTATTTTTGTTGGTTTGTTCGTTTGTTTGTCTGTTTTTAGTATTCACTCATTTCTCTTTTGTTTTTGCATGTTTTTGTATTATTTTGTTTGTTATGGATAGCTTCACTATTTGATTTTATGAGAAGAATTAGAAGCGTAAATTCAAATATATGTTCATATTGCTCCATTATTTTTACTTCAGATTAAGTTCAACTCTTGATTACTGGTAGTCTTTAGTAGTGTCAGTCTTGCCTTGTGTGATTTAGAAATTTTCTTGTATACATGCATCTTCAGTGATGGTCATGGTTATTTTTCTCTTGATGAATTCTCCCCTTACCATCTGACAATATGGATGCCAAAACACCTAGAATCGTGTTCTAGAGACATGTCTTTATCAGAGTGGCTCTCAGAGTAATTCCCTATTAATATCGTGTTGATGTTGTACCTGTGGAAATTATACAAGGAATCGCTTGACTCAGATCTTAGACTCAAGCCATATTTGTTTTGCACTTTTCCTTTCTCTTTACCACGTAGATTTATATAAATCAGTCTCTAAATTAGAATGTCTTAGTGTTTTTCTAGCCCTTTACTTAGGAAGTGCAGTTCCATAGCTGGTCTGTGATTTCAAGCAGCATGTGTTATTGCAGATCCTTTTCTTAGGTGGGGCACTTTTGGTCTCAATTATACAGAGAAATGCATTCTACACTGTCTGTGCTCACCTCTGAACCTGATGCTCATCCAGACTACAGTTTTGTTTCTGCCTGTTGCCCTGTGTTTTTATTTCTTTTCTGATCCATTAAAGAATCTGAGTTGTTTTTAATGTTATGTATACCTCTGTGTGTGTGTGTGTGTGTGTGTGTGTGTGTGTGTGTGTGTATGAGACAGAGAGACAGAAATTATAAGATGATTCTGCATTTGGATTTAAGTTAAGATAAATCAAAATTTTATGATGTAATTTTAACAAAAGTTCTTACAGGATTAGTAAAACGTGACTTCCAATTCTATGTAGATTTCTAGCTTTTTGTCTCCAACTTCCATCTCAGGTATCTGCTGTTCTAACATGGACTTTCTGTGAACACATTATATAATTTTATGTTCTCGTCTTTCTTCATTCTTCTTGTTCCACTTAAATATTTTTCAAATCACTGTCAAAGTCTTCATTTTTAAGAGTCAGCCTAGAAACCACTTTCAGTGGAACACATCTCTTGGTTCTCTCACCATTAGAGATGTTATTATTCTTTTCTTCATGCTTATGGAACAGTTTACACATGTTTTTCTTCACTCTCATCCCAATCATTCATAGTAAGATATTTAAATATCTGCTGCTCAATAATATTATTACTGTGTAAAGTCATGGATTGTGTCTTATTTATCTTTGAAATTCTAGTGCCTAGTATGATGTTTGTTGCATCACAGTTACTTTGAAAACACCTAATACTAACTTTGTAGTTGTTAGAACAAATTAATTAAATTTAGACTCCTATCTTTTTAATTTACAAGTGTGGACTTATTATAAAAAATATAGAAAAGTTTATGGAAAATGAGAGTACATGGTAATATTAATGTGTCTTAGAAATACTCATTTAAAAGCACAGTTAAAAATCAGTATATAATAGTTCCCATACAAAATTAAACAAATACATAGTTGTCTTCCAAGAGAAAAATATCAATGTTAGATTGTATAAATGCTATCTTACACTGTGAAATATAATTTCATTACTGTAATGACAAGGAAATATAAGATAGTTGTGAGGTTAATCAGATAAATTTACTGGTGTACTACAAATATGTAAGCATTATATTAATACCCAAGTGGGGAGCAAAGACTCAGTGTAGGATTTTAGCAAATTTTAAGAAGCCTAGAACAGAAACAGTAGTCTGACAGTACTATTGAAATTAAAAAAAAATCTGAGTTCATGCATTAGTATATAGATACATTAGAGTTTTAGAGCCTTAGAAAAATGTGAAATGTTTCTGAATGATAGCCCTGCAAAAGTTATACCTGTGGGATTTAGTCATGTTAGTTTTTATACTGGACAGCAAATAAGAAAACACAAGCCAAAAGGCTTAGCCTTGGAAAAGAATGCTTCAGGCAGGTGTTGGCGGAATGGGTGCGAACAGAATGAAGTGAACTAAGCGTGGCTTGAATAACTTCTTAGAAAAACAGCTTCCTGTCTCCAGCCCATAGTATACATTATTGAATTCTCATTATTCTAAGGTAGCTAATACCTCATTAACCAGATTAGAAAGTTAGATATAAAGAGACTACAGGATTTAACTGAACCCCCGTACAACCTCCAAGTGACAGGGTATAAACTGGCACTTGGAGATATAAACTCATGTTCTCTGGCAACAGGACAAATGTTATTTTCGTTATTCTGTGGTACACTTTTCATTAGAAAGAAATTTGATGTTTCCTATGCAAGAGACCAAAATGACAAAATGTGGATAGAAATAAGTTGGAATTTCTAGCTGCAATGTAGATAGAGGTTAGTTGCTGTTTTAAATATTTAATCCCAATTTGTACTGGTCAGGATATCAAGAAATACAGGGTGAATAAGTTCTAAGCATTCTCTGTCTTCATCTCGTAATGTTACCAAATATTTTAGACCAGATTATAGTTGTCAAAAATTTGCCACTTTTATTGATATCATTCGTATTTCATTAAAGTTCTTCACACTCCTCATACAATAAGGATTTGAGTGCTAATCCAGTTTTAGCGGAGCTTTAAATACTGGGTTAAATCTGTATTCTATATATTGAAAAATTAATTTTTGTCATTTGAAGAAAATCATCAAAGTTTAAAATTTGGTGATATTAGGCTGAGGGTGATAGTGTACTCCTGTAATCCCAGCACTCAGGCAACTGAGGAAAGAGGATCCCTGTGAGTTCCAGGCCAGCCTGGGCTAGAAGGTGAGTGCAAAGCAGGCTGAACTGCATAGTAAAACCTTGTTTCAAAGAAACACACAGGCCAGGAGTTTGGCTCAATGGGTTAAGCGCCTGTCTGGCAGGTGTGAAGTTGTGAGTTCGATCCCTGGTACCGCAAAAAAAAAAAACAAAAACAAAAAGAAACACAAAGACACACACACACACATAGATGCCCACACACAAAATTGGTGATGTTTATCTTTTTTCTGCAAAGTGAAGTTTTTAAGAACAATTTACTTTCATAATCTCATAGTATGTGTGACATTTGTGAAGAGGACCTAAGTCTTCTGTGTTAGGGCACTTTGCACCCTATCCAGTCATATAGCTGTTTCTCACCAATAACAAAACTGAGGCCTGTTATTTAGGACTCAGTTAACTGAGGTTAAACAATTTGTTTAGATTTATATAGTTTCTTGATCACTGAACAAGGTCCAGAAAACCTCATTTGTCTAGTGGTAAGAAAATATCCCTGATACCCTGTTCATAGTGCTCTGTGCTATCATAATTTGAACTCTGTGTATAATACACAGTTTGTCATTTGCCTACCCCTAATCTAGTGAAAGTATCTGTGTTGATTTCAAGTGCAGTCATTTTTCCATGGACTTGAATTTAATAGGCATTCAAAAATATTTGTTATATTAATGAATGTTTTCCTGGGTCCTACCAGGCTAAATGGGGATATAGCTAGCTTTAAAAATTAATTAAATTATAGTTGGAAAGATGTAGTCATACAGAGAAGGAAATGGATAACCTTTGATAGGGTTAGGGCTGGTTGAGGAGGCCTTCTTAAGAGGAGCTGACACCTAATGCTGAAGAATGAAGGATGCTGAAGAGCTTACCTGCTGTGGAAGTCAGTGAGGGACCACACATTTTATATTGAGGAAAAGTAAGAGCAAAGGCTGAAAAATGGAAAGAATATAGTGTGTTTAACCAAAAATACTACTTTTGTATTAGCATTGCCAAAATCAATACTGTACTCTCGCCTTATATATAGAACTTCAACAACATCTCTTCAATAAAAAAGATTTATGCACCCACTATTCTGGGAGAACAGATTAATATCTTCCTAGCTTGCAAAGCAATTTCCTCTCAGTGGGATTGTTCTGAAAAGTTCACTTAGAAAAACATATCAAGAAGGGAGAAGGTGAGAAATTTTTTAGCTTGAATGAAAAGATAGTGCTAAGACAAATGTATTCTCTAAAATTATTTTAAAAATGTTTTTCTTTTTTAGTGTAATTAAAAAATTTGGATTTTGTCTCATCAAATAAAATGTACTTATATATTGGAAAAATATCCATTTTAGTTGGATGGAATGAAGGAAGCAAAAAATAATATCTGTATAAAAGAGCTCCCCTTATTAAAGAGAAATTTATTTACTGCTCTGTATTTCCACCACTCTGGGCTTCAATTCCTCTTTTTATTGTTGACATATGAATTTACCTCACTACATAAATACAGAACGTCATACTAAAATTGTCTCATCATGGCCATTACCAACCAACTAAAGAAGAGGTCACATGGAGAGATAAGGTAATGGTAACCAAATCATTGCTTAATATAATTCATCATACTAGTGGATATCTGTAGAGAACAATTCATGTTTGATTTGATTTAGTACTGTAGCTGCTACTTTCATTTCAAATTTATGAACATGTATGGCCTTTACATATCTTATTCCTTGTAATTGTTCATAGTTACACACTGTACTTTTATTCAAAATTATACCAGTTCATTTCTGTAGTCCTCAAATCTTCTTGACTTGGTTTGAAAGATTAAAATACTTTATATCTTGTTTTCAAGTTAATATTTATTGAGCAGTTACTATAAACACGACTTTGATGGTGTTTTTCATATTTATCTCATTTTTACACAGTTATTCAGTAGTAGTCTCTATTTTACAATTTCCTCCATTGTACCGTGCTTCCCAGTAACCAATGAAAAACAGCTCATTTCCTGCATTATATTTTCCTTTGTTTTTATAAATGATATATAACAATGATTTACATTATCCAACAATTACTACATGACAGGCACCGTTCTAAATGTTTCACATGATTTACTTATTTAATCCTCCATATAATGTTATGATGTCTAGACTATAATTAGCAACTTAGATGAGGAAACCAGGGAACAAAAGATTTCAATAACTATCCCAACATCACAAAGCTAATAACAGAGCTGAATTTAAATCCAGACTCCACTAAACTCTATTTCTTCTCATGGTACTGTGTTGTGGTGAATATATAATAGATGTTGTATGACTTAAGAAACAGAGTCATCTTGAAAAAGGAAATGATCTGACAGTGAATTTAAATTAAAAGTACTTGGATAAAAGTTCTCTGACACGGAGTGCTCTCAGTGATTGCCACCATGTCTGAGTCCAGTAAGACAGAGTACATTTATGCATCGCAGATTATGTGAAGTAGTTTATTACTTCAGTCTGCAGTGATGGACAGCAGAAGATGGAATTCAATGTAAGCTTATTCTTCAAGGTGCAGTGAAGCTGCCTAGGCTCATGGTGTCAGGTCGGTGTGTGAGTCACTTGCTCTGCAGGTGAGGCAACCTGGAAAGCAGACTGCCTTGGGTTCTGTGCATGAGAGTGTAGAACTCATGGGACTAAAGCAATGAAGGGTATGATGTTTTTTGGGGTACTAGAACAGCCCCCTGGTGAATTCCTCCTTTAAAGGTGTTGCATTCCCAGCATATGATACAAGCATAAAATGAAGGTGAAAGGTGTTGGAGGCCACTAAAAGAAGGGTTTATCTTCCAAGCTGTGTGCCACCCTTAGTAAGCGAGTAACAAATTCTTTTATTTTCCCACATTCTGTATCCTTCTCAAGCTATGTATTCCATGGCCTGATCAGAAGACGCATGCACCTGTGTGTACACATACAGACACACACCTTGAACAATATACATAATCTGGTTACTTGGTCAAACAATGATACTGAACATGCATTGGGTCTTTAGCGTTATAGTCATTGACAGAGGGGAGAACAGATGAGTACAATTCTAATCTTGGGGCAAGTGTGTATATGCTGAATCTTCATATCTGTTACCACACCTCCACATGATCTTAGGGTGAGCTTTAATTTGTCAATTTTCTTTTTACAATGAACTTTTTCAGGGAAGAATTTGCGATTCATTCATTTAAGATATCCAGATCCTAGAAATTCTCCAAAATGTAGTAACTTTTTTGTGGATATTTGCTGAAAGAAGGAGGGAGGGAGGCAGACAGGAAGCAAGGAATGGACAGACAATTGAAATTGTGTATTAAGATTCTATGTATCACAAACACATTTACATCTGTTACCTTCAGTTAGATTTTTCGTTCAGCTTTTTGCAGTTATTAAAGTGTATGCCATTCAGTTATAGCATTGTCAGAGTTCTAACTGATTTCATAAGGAGCATAGTTGGTGGAATTTTCTATTTTCACAAAAATGCATATTATTCGTGCATAGTTTATTGTTTTCCTATTTTTAGAGTTTATATCACATTAAGGTGTAGGCAACTAATTTTAATGCCTGTGCTCAAGATATTGCCTCTCAATATTGTGTTCTTTATCTTTTAGTATAATTTTTTTCAAGAATGTATTAATGATAGATCATCTCCATATTACTTCATTTTGCAAGCTGTACTATTGTCTGAAACCTTGGTCACCTTAAGATATGAATTAAATTGAAAAAATTAAACATTTATATTCTTACCTATTTTTCACCTATATTCATTAATGTTCTGCAGTTTCTACATATTGTTTTTCTGGAAAGTCAGTATTGACTCTCAGGCATTAAATTCCTAACAACAAAAATAGTGCTTTAGTTATTTTTGAATAAAACTTGTATGAACTTAAAATTGGCTCAACAGTCAATAGCGACAGTTGTGGTTTTAGCTACTTCTTTCATGTTATATAATGTCCTAAATGTGTATAAATGCATAATTAGTTTAGGCTTTAAGTTTTTATTTTATCTACTATGATTCATATTTGTGATTCTTCTAAACATTGTTTATAATTGTTTTAATTTTGTTGTCTAGTGTTTCTAGTGGAAATGATCTCTTTGATTCCTCTAAGTAATTTACATGTGAGAAAATGTTTTGTAACAATAATAAAGCAAGTATTTTTGCTAGATATTTTTTAAAAATGAGTTTTTGTTACCTTAATTGACACAGTTACGTGCAAGATACATGCTAATGAGTATATCATGCATAGTTTTAGTATATTGTAACAGAAAATTCTCAAATTCTCTGGGATTACAGACCGTGGTTATAAGACTGTTACAAAAATGAAATTATGATACCTACAGCTAGTCTTTAGAACAATTCAAACCTGTCTAAGAGTCTTAAACTTGGATTTCACAAACTGTGAGGCAACACCTAGCATCACAGTGAACTGGAAACCTCAAAGTAGAAATGGCAGAGAAAAGCAAGAATTTTAGATACTTATAAAATCTTTGGTAGCTTCATACTTATCACCAGAATCTTATAAATTGATAATAAAATATTACAAATCTAAAGCATACCAGAAAATATGCCAGTTTATCTTTTACTTTAAAAAGAAAATAAAAGCACCTAACTCATCAGCTTCTCATAAAGACATGATTTGATATTTTATCTATTTATTCATTATGGAGATTTAATAAGGTAATATTTATAAAACAGAGAATAGTGCTAGCATAGAAAAACTCCTGCATAATCTCTCTTTCCATATGTATATATAAATGTATTTATTATAAATAAATATATAAAAGCAATAACTAGAGTAATGCCAAAATTTTATCTCTTCCATATGATTAAATTAATTTATTTCCAAGTTAGCTAATCCCAAAGACATACGAGCTGAACATCTATTCACTGGATAAGGGAATGGAAGAGAAACAAGAAAAGCAAGCAGCTGTTGCAATCCAGTGTGATAACTTCTTTGATAAAAGAATCCATGAAATGCTATGAAAGATTAGAATGGTTCCATGAGAGATAGCTGGGGAGCCCTGCACTGAATTCTGAACCATATTTGAAGTACAAGTCTTCCAAAAATGGAGGACTAATTTGGAATGTTCAGATTGGAAATGACTGGACCTACTCATCGACCTGCAGGCAGAGTTCTACTCTGGGACAGGTGTCCCACTGGAACTGTAGGAATGCAAAAGGTAAGGTTACAGATCATCTTGTGCCAAATTCTCCTTTAAAGTAGGAGAATGTCATGTTTACATTGGGGCTCTAGACAGATCACCAGGATTGTATAAAACTTTTTAAAAAAGGTGTGTACTGATTAAGTTTTCCTTTGACTTGGGGTAATCCACATAAATGTAAGTAATTTAAATTTAAATATTTAAATTATGTTTTTGAGGAAGGGGTTTATTACTTTTGAGAAGAGTGAAATCATCATTAAGAATTAAAAACTTCAGATAAATTTACAGTGAACTCGATGCTTGACTCTCAATAATTCCTAGAGGAAGAAAATTCACTTCTGATGCTTTTTCTCTGTGTTATTTGAATCTCCAAAATAATCACAATCATTATTGTACTTATAAAAACTTTTTAAAAACTGCACAAAAAAAATCCCTATTGAAAGCCTTTACATGAAGTTTAGTCAATCAAGCATATTGTTAAATAACTATTACCTATGCAGGTTTCAGTAAGTCCTCTCCTTCACCCAGTACAGAATTTAAAATATAGTGCGTGTTTAATAATTTTGAGCTGAAATATACCAGCTGTGTATTATAACCCTGGGTAGTATATGGAAAATTATTTCTAAATTATGTTATTGGTGAATGCTATGTCTTAAAGCAAGTGTTGTCTTTATTGTCTTCACAGTTGTTTTAGCTAGATGAGGCCTTCCGGCTCTTATGCTGTCACTCACTGTGTTTCTCTGACCAGATCTTACCTTTTGTTCTGTTAGCTTTGTGAGCCATCATCCACTCCGCTGTGCTCATCCTATTAAAACTCTAATGGACTCCTTTGTTAGACTTTGCAAGGGTTTTGAGTAAGGAAAAAGGCACATGGAAGAATCATGGGTTTAGTTTTACCTGATCGATTCATAAGAACAGTGCAAAACATAAAACATACAGGATGATGTGATTTTCTACATCTATTCATCTTTTACTTTCTTAAACTGTAGTAGTACTTCCTTATTACAAGAAAAAAAGATGCAAAAATGTAGCATTATACACAGTAAAACTCTACATTTTAAACCTAAATCAAATGCCTTTAGAAAGATTTAAATATTTGTACAAGTATTATTTTTTTATAATCTCTAGGAATTCCAAGGTTAAAAATAAGTTTATTATTTATGGATTAGACTATTTGATTTTCTCTTTTTCTTCTTTATTAGAAACTAGATGTTCAGGAGTTGATCAAATAATTTGCTGACTGTTTAAATTTTAAAAGGTTATTGCAGTAAAGAGCATGTTACCAATAATGTTGCAATAACTGTGTCCAAAGTAAGAGGGAGTATTTTGAATGCTGAAAAGAACATTAATTGAAATATGTCTCTTATTGTAACAAATTTTTAACCTAAATGTTCACCACATATTTGATCATCCCACATATATCTATGTATCAGTATTATACTGCTATTATTTCTGAAATTGCCTTCAAATAAATCATAAAATATGGAACTTTTTTGGTTTTGAAGTTTGCTGAAACATTTATGTATCTTTATCTATATCTATGTCTATATCTATATCTATATATAACTAGTATATATTATTTTTTGTTACTTTTCCTAAAGTAGCTTTATTGAAATTAGTATAAAGATACAAATATTTCAAAATTTGAAAAGATAATTTGCAGTGTGTATGGGTAGACCACAAAAAATAATGTTCTTTTTTTGAGAAGCCTGAAGGATGCTTGATATAAATCAAAGAGTTTATGACACTACTGAGGAAAGAGTCCAGGTGAAATAAGATTATTGTGTAGTAGGAAAGCTATAATAAAAACTGTCAGTACTGTCACCCAGTTTCCTCGAAGGTCTATAAAGGATCAAACATGTATTGGGATCATGTAACAGCTGTCTAAAATGTGAAAGGGACCACAATTGTAGTGAGCTAGAATATATTGGTCTGAAAAAATCTTGTGTATGATTTATATTTAAATTACAATAGTGTGTTGAACTATCAAATGTACTATGGAACTGGGACTTTAAAAAACTGCTACATAGTAACTAAACATATAAAATACCTTTATTTTTAATATATGTGGTCACATTCATTTAAACTTAATCAAATTGAAATGTTTCACAATATAAGTATTACCTTGCTTATGAGTAGTTACTAAAAATCATATTTATACTTATGATACTTTATGGGGGACAATATCCTACTCTTAAAAGTAAAACATATTTCTTTACCTCTTACCAGGTAACAGCAATAAAAAAGGGAAAGGGAGAATGCCTAACATGGGCATTGAAAATGTAGAAGAGTTAAGAAACAATGTGTGGAGCAAAAATGAAGGAAAGCCTTGGATTTTCATAGTTATCAGTTGTAGCTGTGAGATATTTATTCAGCAGCATACATTCTTAATAAAGAACAGCTCCATCTATAATTGCAGCTAGCTATTTTTAAAGTAGGAGTTTCACAGTATGCTGTGCAATGTAATGTACTATCTTTAATTTTCCAATTTCTAGGAAAACCACCTATAATCCCTAATTTACTCATTTTTAGTTGAGGAATATATTTATATTATATCATTAGAATGGGGACACAACCAAAATCCTGAAGAAGTATTCCATCCACATAAATGGCATTTAATCATTGATAAATTGGACTTACTATATTTTCATGGTCCAGTTTGTGAAGAAAGGCAGTGGCTGAGGAATTTTCCCTAAATGTATAAGCACCTGTATATGTGCCAGCCATTGGTTAGTTGTAGCAATCCTGTGGCACATGTGCAGCAGCGGGCTGTTTGTATTACTGAAAACTCTAAAAGGTTCAACATCACTAGTGTAGGTGCTGAGAATTAAGGGAGAGTTACAGTCTATTCCACGTATGAGTTCATAATCTGCCTTTTTATTTTATAATGGACTGCATTAGGCAATCAAGTTTTTCATTTATTCATTCAGTCATTCCACTAAAATGTTCATGGTGCATTGGTATGTGTAGGAAATAAAATAACCACATATGAATCCTGAAGTTACTGTGTGAAGCTCTAATATTCTCATCTCTACATGACAAGTCCTGTTTGTCCTTTTGCTTCCACAGTACATATCTCAAAGTATTATCTCTTTCTCCTGAGATGGAAAAAACTTTTTCTTCTTCTCATATGAGCAGTTAAAGCACGTTTGTCTGATGTTTATTACGTTTAATGTGTATAAATAACTGTAAGACATTATACTGTTAGCCGGGAGTTTGGCTCAGGGCCTTAAGCGCCTGCCCTGGCAGGTGCGAGGTTGTGAGTTCAATCCCCGGTGCCGCAAAAAAAAAAAAAAAAAAAAAAAAAAAAAAAAAAAAAAGACATTATACTGTTAACTCTTCACTAATAGCAGTGCATAACTTTGAGAACATTTTGAGGGCTACAAACAATAGCTGTTATGTTACTAAAGTACACACTATTTAGTATCATAAAATCTGTAACCTCTGAAGTACAAATTAGTATAATATTTGCATATGAGAAAACATACCTGTAGAGGTTAGATTATTTGCCTAAAGACTGAAAACCAGTAAAAGTGAAGTCAAGAATTAAACAAGCATGAGAGGGCATACTCTTAACCTGTATCCTACAGTTTTAGAGTTAATAAATTTAAATGCTTTGAAGAACTAAAATATTTGAGCACTTCATTACTTCATTATTGCTAGCATTCGTGTATGTCTGGGTACATGTACAAACCAACACATATTCTCATATATATATATATATATATACTCTCATATATATATATATATATATATACTCTCATATATATATACATATATATATATACTCTCTCATATATATTTTTGTACCCCTAAGTTTGTTGGCCTACATGTCAATCATCCAAAGACACACCCAGAATTATTAATTTGCTAGGCAGTTGTTACTCAGATGACACATCACATTGATTAAAATTCTTCTATATTCATTAATTTGGCTAGAACTGTGATTGCATTATCAATGTAAAAAAAAACTGATGAGTGTTTAATATTCAGTTGTTTCTTACAGCTGTAGTATAAAAACATATTGCCAATTCAATTTCAAAAATTGTTTCTAAGTCATTGCTGTATACTGTTTAAATAAATAAGAGTGGAAAATAGGAACAATTTTCCTTTTTTGCTGCAATCTATAGTGATCTCAGTCTCCCTTTCAATTCTCTGCATAATAACATTCATTTGAAAAATAATACAAACCAACTTTTAACAAGTTTATTCATTGTATTTAAGTCTAGTTTATTACATAATCTTTGTGCTTTCAATATTTTAAAGCTCTGCTGCATTGAGAAAACTTTAAAGACTGACCTTACTTTCTTTGAACTTTGCTCTTTTTTCATGCCTAATTATTTCTTTCTGTGAGTATAATCATGACGTGGGCACATTTTCCACTAGATCTTCCTGGATTCATTAATGTACACTTTTTCCCTTTTTCCTTTGTGTTCTACCTTTGTACACCATTTACTTACTTTCAATTCTCTTTCCAAATCTCCTTCTAAAATCTCTTTAAGAGTAAGAAAGAAACAGTAAGGTTAAGAGCAGCATTGTTCAGCACTTATGATGGTTTTCTTTTCGTGTAGTAATAATAGGTCAGTGTTTGTTTAAAAATTTCAAAAGGTGATATGTCCTGTTTTTATGAACATATTTTATTGTCCTGTAAGACAACAAGATGTTATGTAAGTTTGTAGTTTCTTATGACTCAGAATTTTGTGGCATTACTTTTTAAGTAATGATGTGCTAAGAAATTTACTTTTCCAGCATAAATGACTAAACTGTATTTGCTTAAAAAGAGTAAGAAAGTCAGCTTTCTTGTAACAGCATTAGAGAAAAATGAAAGCTGAAGAATGCAAAGGGTAATGGATTGAGTTAGAAAAGTTTGTTTAAACTCTGAGAGATTGATGAAAAGATATGTCTGTTTTTTCAGTAGCCCCTCTGTGGCTACTAAGGTTGGATAAGCTTTCAAAACTGTGTGATCCCACAAAATCCTCACCATTTCATCTTGAGATATCTCTTGAAGGAAGAGTCAAGATTGTCCTTTAGGTATTTTTGTAAACTAAAATTGGACTCTAGGATAGTTCATGGTGTTTTCTGGGAGTAAGTTCTTACCTGGTTTTCTTTCAATCTTTAGATAGCTATAACAAGGAGGTACTGGTGTTCCCAAGAGGTGAAATCAGTAAAATGCCATGTTTTAAAGTTCTAAGTTGTTTTCATATGTGGTTGTTGTAGTTCTGGTTATGAGATGCTAAATGTCTTCTTGTAATTGCTCAGCTGCCATAACCCTAGTCTTTGGGACATTACTAGGTCCTCAGTATTCATGTCTTTCCAATGGAGATAATGAGTAAAAACAAACAAAAAAAATTATTGAGTTAAAGTAAGTGTATTTGTTTAATTTAAAATATGATTAAAGAGTAAAGTGTACATTTTTAAACTATTGGTATTTGAGTAAACCAAAAATCTGACTGCAGAATCTTTGTAGGAAAGTTCATTATGTTTTAGTTTCGTGCTCATGATTGTTATCAAATACATTATTTTAGGTATCATTTTTGTGAATTGTGAACCATTGTAAATTTTCCCTCTTGAGTTGTTTTGAAGCATGTACATGTGAGTGGAAATTACCAGTAGATAAATAACTGTTTAACTTGGTTTTAACTTGCACATACAAATAAAAATTTAAAGCCTTAAAACTGGATATCATAGATGTGGTTATAAGGCAGAATGGTGCACAGTATTAAAATTCAGTTACTTTTAATGATGTTACCATAGCTTCCAGCTCAGCAAAGTGTAGAAACTGGGCCAAGATGCATATTAAGAATATTCAAAGTTAGTTCCAAATATCCCTAACCCAGTAAGACCCTGTTGTATAATCAAAGAAGCAGTATCGGAAAGCACATATAAAGGGCTATTAATGGAATATTGAGAGAAGCAGAGTTGTAAAAATAGCCAGAAATTTATTGGAAGCTGAGGATGGCTTTGGATTGACTGCTTACTGAATCAGAACAAAAGATTAGTCTGATCATGTTTTAAAGATACTAGTCATCTCTGTTGGGTCCTTTCATTATGCCATAATCTGGTTACAGGATGTGAATGCTGTGGAACTGAGACACATATATATGAAACTTATGGCCTTTATTTCTTGACTTGAACCCCTTACATTCAATTTTTCCTGAGTTCTCAAGTTTTCAGCAGAAATATTGCACATTTACTGCAATATATTAGCCTATGATTTTGCCTTCACCAGTGCCTACAGTATACAGAAGGTCCTGTGCTATCTAATGCCTCTCGGGAAGGTAGATCGTCCAAATGATGGGACTAAACATAAAAGCTCTGAAGAAATACATCAGTGCTAGGAAAATATTTTAATTTTTAATGCAAATACTAATTTGCCCAGTTCTATTTTGAATAGATTATGGTAGGTTATACAGAATCTTATGAACAGTACAGGTTGAGTTAACAAAAACTCTAACAAACCAAGACAATATAAAGTGAAGTTCAAGGTTTGCAGATGGATATTTGTGTGTGTGTGTGTGTGTGTGTGTGTGTGTATTTGTGTGTTCCTGTGGAATGGTTATTTAAAGTTGTAGTATCGTACATTGTTTAATAAAGGTATGTTACTGTTCTCACTGCTGTGGATGCCTATCATTAAAAGAAGCAGGGAACTGGTCTCAGATGCATAAAGAATGAAATATCATTTATTTCATTATTCACTGTCTTAGTTACTTTTCTCTCTTTGCTGACAAAAAATACCCAACACCCAAAGTTAAGGAATGAAAGGTTTATTTAGCTCATGGTTTGTGGGGGTTTCAGTCCATGATCAGCTGGCTCAAAGGCAGGGTGGCATGGTACGGGGGCAACAGTTCAAAACAGCAAAAGACAGCAAAAGCAACAAGAGCATAAAAGGGGGCAAAAAGCCTCTTTTCTTCCCTTATATAGTAAGCAGGCTACCCCATACAATAGAATGGGTATAGCACTCACAATCTGTGCTCTCCTCTTGCACAGGATGTGTGTATTTGCAAAGTGAGGGCCTTGGCCGCCTGCTGAGTCCCTTAGTTAAACTTCTAAACTTTTCAAGTTGACACAGTGTATCAACTATTACATTCACTGTAATATTTTTGGCTATTCTGTAGAGTAAAGCTGTCCTGTCTCACTGACATTTGGATAGGGGACTCATGTCTCTCCTGTAGAATGATATTTGATAAATATAATTTGAATAGTTTTTGTCTCTTAAGTAGCAGTGCTAAAGTTTTCACTCAAGTTTTCCTGTATTTTTATGGCCATATTGAATCATGAAAGGTTAACATTATTAAGAATGCTGTATTTTGCTTTTTATGGGTTACATTTTTATGTTGTCTACTAAATATAGAAATTAATATAATTATCAGTAGTAAACAACTGTGTTTTATTGCTTTTAAGACACTCTAGTACACTTAGTGTAAATGTAGTTACTGGGTTATTAAAATATTATATACCTGTTTATCTGAATTAACTTTTGCCTTTACAGTGCATTTAAAAGTAAACCGCATTAAAAGAGAATAACTGGGAAAGGTAAAAAGGGAATTAAATGACTGAAGATAAAAACAAGTGTAATTTAAATGTTACTTGTAAGGAAAAATTTATGTCGCACTGTGGTTTACAATAATTGTTGACGTATTCCCCTAAGTACTGTGTCTGTGATTTTTCATGGTATCAATCATTTAAAGCAATTTAGGTAATAACATTCTCACATACATTTCAGCTATTTTATTTACACCATTTGCCTACATCATTGTAATGCAGTACCTTTCTGATTTGGTACAGTAAATGCATGCTGTAATATCTATTATGGCATGGTCAAAGGATAATTTATTGTCAAATAGAAAAATAGGTCAACAATAATGTCACTTGATGATCAAACCCCCCCAAGTTTAATAAAACATCTCACCAGTCTGCATTCCAGAGCAGTGGTTGATATTTTATTAGGACTACCTGGCTATAGCAGTAGTGTAATTACTGAGCTGTCAGAGTGATAAGTGGGATTAATGGCAGCCTGATGCACTTTAGTCTGCAGAGCGCTTAGAGAATTGCAAGATGGTATTATTATCAGAGTCTGCCCATTCTGGCATATTCATGGCACCAAAGAAAAAAAGAATGCTACAATTCAGGTTTGCATTGCCCTGCCTCATTAACATCTGACATTTCCAACAGCTGTTATTTGTGAACTAGCTCAATAATAAAAGAAGAATTATTTGGTAAAGAGGTTTAATAACCACAACTAAAAATCCTTACATTGTCAATGCTGTTAAGTGAATCTGTTTATGTCGAATTTGAGATTTCTTTGATAGAACAGAAAAAAATCACTGCATATTAATTTGTTTCATTTATACCTGCTGACAGTATAAGTTTATTTTTAATTGCCTTATTATTCAAATTGGGTATTAGAAAAAAAGAAAAGCAGAAAGCTTGTGACCCTCCCTCTATCTTGATCTCTGTGTGTCTTTATTCCTGTATAATAGCAAATGTTTTTAAATGCTTCAAATGACTCACTTATAAATAAGAAAATATTTTAAACAGTGCAGTATGTGCTGAATATTAGCTATGTAGTACCATATCTTAGAAAATCCTTTCAAAACGTGATTAATGTTCAACATATCTTTCCATATGGTGGTAAAATGTATAACTATAACCTCATTTCAACATCAAGGATAGGATAGACCATGCTGTATATTATTTTTGCATTCCTTTGCAATATATGCTTTAGATCATACTTTCAATAAATTATATTCTGAATCCAGTACATTGTTTCAAGGAAAAATAATCCTAAGAATGAATACGAATTCAATTAATTGATAGATGTGAATCTAACGGTGGCATTTACAGAAATAATAGGGAGAGATTTAGTGACAACATATCTTGGAGGACAATTGATTATGAAAAACTTAGGTGTTCATTATGTAAAATTTAGAGAGAAGACTAAGTGCACATACTAGAGAAAAGAGATTATATTTTAAAATGATATTAATTAGGTATTGAGAAATTGGTTCAGAAAATAAAGAGGACTCTCTTATAAAAGAATGACATGGAGTTAGGTATTGTTTCCTTGAAGGAAACGCACCAAGATCTTTCATGTAGAAATGGATAGAAAGTGAACCTGTTAGTCAACTTTGTCACTGAGTAATCTAGGGTTTTATATATGTGAAAGTTGTATACCTTCAGAGTAATTTCTGTCTACAGTTGTTTTTGATGGGTGAGGTTAAATTCCATTAGTTCACCTACCCTGGCAGTTCTTTTCTTTTCAAGAACTTGTAATTCTTTTTCTACTCTTGAGACATTCTTTTGAGTGATCCTACTCTCTGGCTCCCATCATCATTTGCTGTTTTAATGTTGTCATATATCAAAGTTCTGTTCAAGTATTACTCTTCTCAACAAGCTTTTCCTGACTCTACCTCCAGCATGATTTCCCTCTGCTGTCCTCCCTTAGCATGCTGCATCTCAGCAAAATTTACATTGATCATATTACACATTTCAACATTCTTTATATATCTGGACTTATCCAGACTCCAACCTCCATAAGAAAACAAGGTGGTCTTGTTTATTGCTTTTATGTCGTCATATCCTAGGATCTGCCATATAACAAAAGGTGTGAGTCTGGTTTTGGTAACCATAGTGAAATGCTTGACGCTAAGTAATGTGTAAAGAAATTTGATTAACTCAATTTTGGAGACTGAAAATTCAAGTAGCATAATGCAGAGAGTCTGACAAAGGTCTTTAGTAGGGACTTCACAGTGGGAGTACCTATGAGAGCAAGAGATAGAATGACAGAGCAGAAGGCTAAAGGAAGACTGGGCTTGCTTTTTTTATTGCAACCTTCTTGCAAGAACCAGTCAAGTTTACCACAAGAACTATCTCAGTTCCTTGGGTGAACAGGGCCTTCTGTGATGTAATTCCCATTAGGACCTATCTCTTAAAGATTCCTCACCACCTGCCAGCACCATCACACTGAGGACCAAAATCCCAACACACAAACCATAGCTTCTATAGATAAACTCAAACCATAGCACAAGTGCTCATTACATATTTATTAAGTGAGAGGGTCATTGAACAAATACACACATAATGTACAAATAAAGGATGGTTCTACAGTTAGTTTTCAGTTATCACTAAGTAGTAACTATAGCATTCTTTTTCTAACAGTGTGTTTCTTAACACATCCCAGAGTTACCTTATCAGTTATTTTTCTCAAAGTACAGATTGTCATACCAGTCACTCAGATTCACCAGGTCTCTGTTGTGCATTGTGTGACATGCATCATCCATCATATCACAGGTGGTTCTTAGATTCACTGAAGTACAAGCCATGCTTCTGGCCAATTTTTCAGAAAAAAGATTTTGTATTAAAATTGGAATGTAAGAACTTTATTTCAATGTCAACATTTGTGCAAGAGTGAGGAAGTAGAATTGAGCTATCACCATAAATATTTGAGTGGATCCCTGCAAACTAAACTAGTTCTCCAAATGTGGGGAAAGGGGTTTGGGTCCATGAACCTCTCATTGACCTCAGATTGGGTGAAGGCTATTATTAGAAAGGGGACATGGCCTTATTTGAGTCCATTTTCTTTAGTGGGTGTCAAGGCAGCTAGTGGAGATACATGATTTGGTTGTGAGGAGAATGGGTCTGGGCTGTGCTGTAAAGCAACTGCTACAGAACACAGTGATTTTATGACTGGAACATAGTTGTAAAAAATCAGACAAATAGAAGGGAGGAAGAGAAGAAGAAAAGACACTGAAATTAGTAAAGCAGGAGATTTTCCCTTTGCATTTGTATGATAATTATATCACTAAAACGTACAAACTATCATAATGCTCTGTGTGCTTTAGGACTGTCAATATAGTGAGGAATCAAAATTATAGTACAGGAATAAATCTTAGGTAGTCCCTCTTGAAATTGAAGAGTGGCACTGAGTGAATGGCCAGTTATTTCCTATAGTGTTTCTGTTTCACACATATTAGGAAGTGTGCAAAAGGAGAATACAGTTAATGTGTAATTATTTTTTAAAAGTTTTGTACCTAAAAATAACATAATTTTATTTATACTTACTAGACATTTACTCTGAATGAATATAAGATAAAAATATAGAGAGAAAATTTGTTGGTTACCTTACAGTAATATTAACAACTATTTTATTCCCTAGATGCCTGAAATGTGCAGATGCCCCCTGCCAGAAGAGCTGCCCAACTAATCTAGATATTAAATCATTCGTCACAAGTATTGCAAATAAGGTAAGTTTAAATACAGCTGCACAAATGAAAATTAATAACAGTATTTGATCTTGATTTCTGTTACCATTACCTTGGTTAATATATAAAACTTGTCATAATAAATTGGACTAAAACATTAAAATACATCTACAGGCATTTGAAAATAGGCATACTTTATTAATTAAGCTCTTCAAAATTGTGATTTATTTTACAGAAATATATATTGCATTGTTTTTAAAATTAGTTTATGTTGAAATTTGTTCTTTTTTTAATAAGACATTTATAGAATAAATTGACTTAATTTTACAAAATGTTTACAGATAGGAATTATCATTGATAATAAAAACATTTCAAATAACTAAATATTTTCTTTTATAAGTTTGGTACACTGAGATACATCAAGATAATAGACTTCTTCTTTCACTGAAATTCAGTTAGTTTGGTTAATGTTTGAAGTAATTCATACAATCTGATAGAATTATAAGTAAAAAAAAAAAGAAAGAAAAGAAAAAAGAGAAAGAAAGCAGGTTTTTCTGTACATTAACAGAATAAAGAGAGCTTTGATCTTTATTTTTTTTAAATCAATGGAAGGCTAAGCCAAGATTTCATTCATTAAGTGAATAGTTGATTGATTGAATAATTAATACTGCCTATTGTCTTTGTGAAAGCTGCATTAAAAGCCGTTAGACAAGTGCTTTGACCTTTAAGAAATAAGCACAAATGAGAAAGTACTCATAAGGTTGTAGAGAATATTTCTCTTTGCTAAGTTCAATACTAATGTTCTAAAACACTATAAATACCCATATGATTTATCTTAAAGAACAAGTTACCTTTTTATATGAGGATAATTTCTTAATATGTTAATTGTTAAAAAATATTTTAGGAAGAAAGTGACAGCCAAATTTGTATAGCTTTAAGATTTCAAAATAATGAAATTATTATTTAGGTATATGGTCATGGCATTTATCTACATGGTAAGATTTATTAAATTATGATGTCTAGGTTGAATTTTTAGAAAAACTAGAGTACTTATTATAAACTTAGGGAAAATTACTTACTTTTTTGCTTCCATTGATGAAGAAAATACTGCATTTGTCTTACAAGATTGTGGTGTGAACTGAATAGTACTTGTATATGAAAATGTATAATGTAGTACTCAAGAATTTTGTTGTTATAGCATATTTATTTTACTCTTCATTTTGTATGGTCAATACTATACAAGTGATTGCTATTTTGTTATTGAGGTTATTTATTGAATGCCTTATATTTTCCCAATATAGTGCTGGGCACTGAGTGAAACACTCCCTACTGTGGCCCTCAGTTTAAGAAGTTCATAATCAAGAGTAAGGGTGGATACATTAAATAACTGAGTATTATAATCGAATGTGGTTGTTACTGTAGTGCATCTAATTAAGGAAGAATATTCAGCATTTGGTAACACAGAAATGTGAGCACTTACAGGCCCACTTTAAGGAAATGTAATAAATGCAGCATTGCCAGAGTAGAACGTAGATTACATGAAAAACAAAAATGGGCTAGAGGCAGAACATTTAGCTTGGCATTCACTTGTGAAAATATTTGAGTAGTGTGCTCAGTATTTGAGATTTATTCATCAATGCTTTGTGTTCGTTTTATAATTTATAAGACAAATTTGTGTAAGGGATTTATTAACTACATAGTACCCCAAACATTCATCATCAAAGAACCTTTGTCTTGCCAGCAAAACAAATATTTTTTTTGTGAACTTTATTTTTTAATAATAATTGTCTCATCAGAAAAGGAGTGAAGTGAAATGTCCAAATTTGAAGTTTGAAATGATTTGGCTCTATTCTGTCAATTCTCAAGCATGAGAAGATATGAGAATTATGATGTATCATTTTGGAAGGTCATGCTACTCAAATTTTCCCTACCTATTCCAAAATTCAGTAGTTATTCTGTGACTTTAATTAGTGCCCACTCCACTTATTCAAGGTGCTCACAAATTTATAGGAAAAATGACAAAAAGAATGGTGATATTATTTGAAAGTTTATAAAATGTCTAAGCAAGATCAGAATCTCTATTTTAGGAAAACCTCTTTCCATTTCATTAATTTGTTCATATTCTTTACTACTTAATGAAGCATTGTACTTAGGTATTTATTTAAACAGATTTCCATATGAATATAAGATATTTGAAGATATTTAATTGAAAATGTAATCTTCTGTTAGGCATTTAAGAGACTATTGTAGGTAATGTTTTTGTTGAAGAATCACTGTAGCAATCATGAAAGGTCAAAGATTCTTATTCTTTGAAGCTTGTAGCTTTTTAGGTATTTACAGGCTGTGTACAATGTAGGCTGTCCCATGTTGCTCTGCCACTGGACCTCAACACAGGAGGGGGGTTCTTCCCAGGTTGAGAGGGTAATTGAATCGCCTGGCTCGATGAGCCTTGCGTCTCTTTGAGAAAAGGATGTCACTTCTGTTGTATTGTGTTAGGCTTCTGTGATTCAGTAGAGTTTAGGCCAATACTTCCATTCTTTATTTTCTTACAAACTGGATTACAGCTCTGGTTTCGAAAGGTACACTGAATTCTATTTTACCTCCTCAGTCAGTTTTTCTCTGTTTCATTTGTGCAGGCTGTTGTTTGCAATTGTATCTCTCAATTGGAAGTACACGTTTCAGATTCATCAAACTGTGAATACCAGGCTATATTTCTTGACAGTTTTCCTTTGAGAAACACTTCTTTATATAAAAATGCACGAGGTATATATATATATATATATATATATATATATATATATATACATATACATATATATGATGAAATGTCTATTTTTAAAAATGTTCCTTGATTTTATGACCTTTTATTGTAAACAACAGTGAAATGCTCTCATTTTAAAACTATCACATTGCATTGAATGATTTTTCCACTTATTTGCATATTTTTATAAGATGTTGCCTGACTTTTACCTACAGATAAATTTAATAATACACATTAGAGAAAAGCCTCCTTACTTATGTGACTCAATGTGGAGAAAAAGGCTCTTCTTTCTAATAGATCTTTACTTAGACTAACTGGATATCAGGGGAATAACAAAATCCAACCAGCAGAATTTATTGACAGATACTATTGACAATAATATTTTTATTTATTAAAAGCAACTATCTTGATATTTATGTATATATATTATATATGATATGTGAATAATGCAAATGTAGCAAAGCAGAAAAAGAGAAATATAAACCATAGAGTTGGTACATTCTACTGCTGCATTTGCTTTTCTATTTCAGTGGCTAACTGGTTTGTACTCTTGCAAGCAGAATGTTAGTCTTATCTAGGCTAATTTTCTAAAAGCAAAATTATATTATTTCCATACTCAAAAAACTTAGTTGCTTCTAAGTGTCTACAAATTGATGTCCAAATAGAGTCTATTATGTAAACAGATTGGCCATCTTTAATTATTATACTATAATATTAAAGGAGACAAAATGTTAAAAATCCAGAATTTACCACCCATTAATCTTATAATATAAATATGTTAGATATATAAAAGAAAATATTTCATAACATTTTGGTTTTCTTCTCATCTGTATTACTAGGAAGTATATAATTGTGAGCATTTCTATTCATTTCAAGAGTATTGACAGAAACTTACCTACCAACCGTAAGAAGATGCTCAAAAGAACAAGGTTAAAAAATTTTTTTTCTGTTATGCTCCCAGAGGGTACACAGTCATTACCCTGAGTCAGATGTTCCCTTTGGCATACATCATTAAGTATAAACTCATGGTATAAACTCCGTTCCTTTACAGACAGATGCCAGTTTTTGAGAATTATGAATGGTAATCCCTGAGGGTTTGTTGTTATAGTTGGCATAGAATAAGGTACTTTAATTCTAATTACTTCTTTTCTATTTCAAAGGAAAAGTTTTTCTGTTATTAACTCTATTTCTTTTAAAACTTGATAAGAGTATCATTAATGCTTCATTTAATGAGAACTGAATGAGCCTTGTGCATCTAACATTTTTACCAATTTTTTTCATTTTTTAAAAATCTTGGAACTTACATGTGGAATTTGTTTATAGTTGATTGGACTACTTTAAACTTTTATTCACAAAAGTTATGTTATCACCAAACATGTTTTGATTTTCAAACTGTTCTTGATGTTATTTTTCTCCTTTTAAAAATATTTTCTCTATGCAGTTATTCAATATTATTTCCATTATGAAAGTTATTTTTTTTTAGCTTCACAGAAGATACCATTTTAGTGTCCTTGGAAATCTGTCTTCCACTCCTGTAAATGAAATACGATCACAAATCCAGTTAATTCTCATTTGTGGGCAGAGTCATTTAAGGGTAGCTGTTTTATAGATCTTTTTTGTCTCTGGTATTCAAAAACTTTTTACTAACTTACCTAAATTGGTATATTTTTTCATTTATCCTACTTAATTCTCATTGCAATTTTAAATGTGTGTGATGCCTTTCATTATCTGGGGGAAGTTTTCACTGTCTCTTCTCTTTAAAGAGACCTCACTATCAAACAAATTGTTTTAACACGTCTCTAGAGTGTTTCATTCAACAATAACAGAATATACATTTTTCTCAACAGCATATAGAACTTTCTTCAAATTAAACAGTATCTACAGTATTGGATATATTGTTAAACTTTCTTAGTTCTTCATGTCTCTTAGCTGATCTTTCAAATGTTTATTTATTTTTGGGGGGGATTATATTCAAGATAATATCCTTGATTTCTATTTTTAATTGTAGTCAAAAATTCTTCACCAGAATACAATATTGTTAATAAGGCCCATTGAATTTTAAGCAATGTTTATATTTTATGTTTCTAAGATTTTTAACACTTATTTATATCAGTTTTTAAACTAACTTTTCAAGCTATTGTTTCATAAAACATACATTTTTATCTGGAATTCTCTTGATGTTTAAAGTATGTGCTTGAAAATGTACTGTTATTCTGATAGACTTGGTGGTTTTAATTATTTACTGTTTTTCTCTGAAAGCTTTTAGTATTATCTGTGTTGAATTTCTTGGCCTTTGTATGATATGTGCTTAAGAGATTCTTTTCTGACCATGGCTGGTTGAGGTTCTAAAAGAAACAACTGTCAACCCAAACTTGTATATCCTACAAAATTATACTTCAACTCTGATGAAGTAAAGACTTTCCATGAAAAAGAAATACTAAAAGAATTTCATGACACACTAAATTTAAGGAAATCCTTCAAAAAGAAGAGACCAGGAGGCCACTGCACCAATGAACTCAAAGGAAAGCATATTTCTGACAGGAAGAGTAGTTAAACAAAGGGAAAAAGCAAGGAGCGAGCACTGAAAAAATAAATCAATGGCAGGATTCAGTAAATGTTTTGTAATACTATTTCTCAATGTTAATCACTGGCAAATTGTATCAAATAGCAAGACTCAACCACATGTTTCCTGCAAGAGACACCCCTCATCCTAAAAGAAAGACATACAATGAAAGTGAAAAGATAGAAAAGAGGATTTCATGGAATAGAAGCTTGAAAACAAGTAGTCAATCCAATTTTCAAAGTGATCTTCAAGTCAAAACTGATCAGAAGATGAACAGAAGATCACTAAATACTAGGAAAAGGAAAAAGTCAGTAGGAAAAAGGTAACAAATTTAAGTACATATGCACTGAGCACTAGTGCACCATTATCATAAAAAATACTGCTGGACTTAAGTGGTCATTTAAATATCAATACATCCATAATGAGTGACTTCAGTACACCACTGTCACAAATAGACAGGTCAACCAGACAAAAATCAACAAAGATGGACTAGAACTGAACCTCACCATCAAACAAATAGATTTAACACATCTCTAGAGTGTTTCATCCAACAATAGCAGAATATACATTTTTCTCATCAGCACATGAAATTTTCTTCAAATTAAACAGTATCCACAAAGCATGCTTAAATATGAAATAAATGAAAATTATCTCCTGTATACTACCAGATTATAACAAAATGAAACTAAAAATAAAAGGCAAAAATATATATATCACAGAATCTATAAAAACATTTGGAGATTAGATACATTTTTGGATAATAAATAGGTCAAAGAAGAAATTAAGGAAGAATTTGAAATGTTCACAGAACCAAACAACAATGGCACCAAAAGTTATACAAACATACAATGCGAGCGCAAGGCCGGCCTGAGCTACATAGTGCAACCCTGCCTCGAAAAACTAGGGCTGGGAGTTTGTCTCAGTGGCATAAACACCTGTCTGGCAGGCGTGAAGCTGTGAATTCGATCCCCAGTGCCACCAAAAAAAAAAAAAAAAAAAAAAAAAGTTACACAAACACATGAGTAATGTTCTCATATACCAACAATGAACCCACCAAGAAAGAAATCAGAAAAATAATACCATTCACAGTAGTGTCAAAAAATTAAAAATGTAGGAATTCACCCTACAACAGTAACTGAAAGCTTCTATAATGAAAACTATAGTGCTATGGAAAAAAAAAGAGATAGAATAGTATATTAAAAAATGGAAAGACATTTTTTGTTCTTAGAGAAGCAAAGCCACTATTGTCAATATAGCCTTATAACCAAAACAAAAAAAAAAACTAGATTTCATGTAATTTCAATCAAAATATCATCAGTATGTTTGACAGAACTAGAAAAAAGTCTATAATTTATCTGACTACAGAAGAAACGCAGAATAATTAGTGAAAACTGAGCAGCAAAAATAAAGCTGAAGCATTGCAATCCCATACTTCAAGTTACACTGCAAAGCTGCAATAATAAAAACAGAATGGTATTGGCATATAAAGATACATACTGACCAAAAAAATAGAATAGAAGTTGTTCAAAAACTCCCAAGTACCTTAAACCATGTAATTTTTGACAAAGGGCCCAATAACATATTCTGGAAGAGAAATAGTAAATGCTACATAGAAAACTGGTTGCCCTAGGTAGAAAAATGAATATATGTATGTATCTCTCATCCTTTACTACAGTCAAATAAAAACACATCCAAGAACAAATTACCAAAACAAAAACATTCAATGTACTGGAAATAAAACTCTTGAAATTCTTGAAGAGAGAAGCACAGACAAAGACTTCCTAGATACAAGCCCAGTCACACAAAGATGAAATATCAAGAATCAAAAAGTAAGATTTTATAAAAATAAAAAGGTGTACATCAAAGGAAACAACCAATATAGTGAAGTTACAGCCTACAAAATTGGAAATAAACAGTTGCCAGCTACTCCTTGGATAGAGAAACAATATCTAGAATATGTAAAGAATTAAAAATAAAAAAACCTGAAATAAAATATATGATCAAAACTGGCAATTCAAATGAATACACACGTCTCAGAAAAAAAATAAATGATTGATATATACCTGAAAAAAGTAGTATTAAGTATCTGCCTATTTGAGAATCCAAATAAAATCAACACTGAAATTTAATCTTACTCCAGTAAGAATGAGTATTATAAAGGATTCAAAACAACCACATCAACAACAAATGCTGTGAAGTTTTTCAGAGAAAGGAACACTTGTACATCTTTAGTGGAAATATAAACTAGTAAAACCTCTATAAAAATCAGTATAGAGATTCTTCAAAAAAATAGAAATTCCATTTGAGTCAGGAGTAGCTCTTCTGGGTATCTTCCTCCAGAAGTTAAAGTCGTCTTATCACTGTAATGATGAACACTCATGTTTATTGCAGCAAAAATCAAGATAGCTAAATTATGAAAGTAGGCTATATTCAAATTAACTGATACATAGATAATGAAAATGTATATATATAAATAATATATTATATATAATTATATATAATATATAATTATATATCCTATGAATTTTATCTAGTTTATGTAGCTTAAGTGTTAAAGCAAAGCACTGAAAATGCTTAGACAAGTTGTATGACTTCATAGACAATAGGTTTGGTCCTGGCCTTTTTATTAGTTAACTGCAAAATTATACATGCAAGACTCTTCCCCCCGGTGAAAATGTATATGTGTATGTAGGCTCAATACTCTGCCATTAAACAAGGATAAATTTGAGTCATTTATATGAAAATAGATGGATCTTGAGACAATAATACTAAGTGAGCTAAATCAGACATGGAAGGTTAAATGTTACGTATTTTTTCTATAGTGACAGGCCCAAAACATAGATAGTTTAAAGAGCAAAATAAAAGAAAGATGCTAGGAAGCAGGAAGGTAGACTCCCCGGAAGTGGGAAGGGGACTGAGGAAGGAGGGAAGAGCAGGTTGGAGGTAGGAGCAGAAGGAGCACAATGATCGAGATGTGATGTGTTTATGGACCCATTCTCCAGAATGAATAGAATTATTATGTATAGCAAACATATACTAATAAAAAGTAAAACCTATTTAAAAAATAAAAACCATACTCGAACCCAGCTGAAAAAGTATTCACCATGGTGTTTTCAGAATGTTTGTTAACATCTCTGCTAATTAGACTGACTGAAAATTTCTATGAGAAAGAAACTTCAGTACAGGCATGGGCAAATAATGCAAATATGTAAGGAATCATTCAAATGATTAATAACCATTGTAAATGTGTCCTAGTTATACATTAGTCAGGAATATAAATCAAAAGACGAGACATCAGTTTTCTCTCATCAGATTTTGAAGATTACAAAGTTCAATAACATATACTATTTGGCATGAGGGAAAAATAACTTTTATATGATTGATTTATACATGAAAATTAGCATATATATACACACATACTTAAAATATACAAATATACAGTCTTATCAGTAGTGATTTATTCAATATTCTGCTTGAAGAGCTAGAATTATCACCACCTCAATAGGTGTAGGAACAATAATATTATTTGATGAATTACAGTTTTGTTGGAAATAACGAACAATTGGTGATATCTTGAATGTCAGGTAAGTTAGGAGACTGTTCTTAAAATTACATTATTTACTGATTAGATGTATTTTCCTGTTAAACAGTAAAAAAAAAAAAGACAAGTTGCACTGTAGTATGAATGCCATGATACTATTTTTATAAATAATTTCAATCTTTGTATAAACTAGTGATGGCACAGGAAGATGTAATTTAACCTCAGTTTCTTCAGTTGATTGAAGTAGGAGTAGGGTGAAATGCTAAGCTGCTAAGGTTTTCCTTATAAATGCCCATAGTATTTTATTTCTTACAATGGGCAAAAACAATAAATTAAAATTTTAAAGTAAAAGAAAATTAAACAGAGAGGTTTCAAGATAACATGTTATATATTCTATACTGCATTTTTATTTTTGTATGAACAACAAAAGAAAGATCCAATCTTTTATAGGGCAGCAAATAATTCCAAATATATTTGTCACACATTTCTCTGTGAAATCCCACTGTTTTTATCTACTTAATTCCAGAGTTACGTATATGTATTTTAAATTCTCTGTCTTATCTATATGTAAGAGGACCAAGCCTTTTAAATTACTCTACTGTCTAAAATACTTTATAATTGACTACAACCATCCTTCTGATACTACATTTATTTTCAGAATGTTCTAGCTTTTCTCTACATATAAAACTAACTTTGCAGACTGAAAACAAGCTTCACAAAATAGTAATTGAGTACCACACTTAGTCAATAATGAAAAAATAGTTTCAGATTATCAATGCAAATGTATGCACGTTATGCTGCATTCATTCATTAGTTGATGTAACTCCTAACTTGATTTTCCAGAATCCAATCTTTAATTTTAATAATAACTTCCTAGTATGGAACCTGGTAAGTCATAGGGTACTAAATTTACTTGTAGTAAGGCAAAGAACTTAGGTATTGTTTCTAAAATGTCATATCTTAATTAATGTATTATGCTGAGTGAGGTGAATATAAGATTGCCTATTAAATCATTCATGTTTATGTAAAATCTACTTTGTTTTGTTTGGCAATATGTGCTATCCCCTGGAGATCTTAAAAGGTTATATTTTTTATTTTTAATCATGGTTGACACAGTACCACTGTTTTTCTTTGAATTAGCCTCAATAAATGTTTTTAAATTTGAAAAGTTATGTTTAACTCAGAGCAAATGTTAGTCAAATGTAAGGTACAAAGTTGAAGCAATATAGAATCTGAAATTAATGTCAATATAAATGAGAAAGAGTTTTCATTATATAAGACAGCTCTATATAAAACAAGTAATAGTCTATAGTTTGTGAGTTTGTATTTATAGACAAATTTAAACACATGCTTTTGAATTTTTTTAAATTTGCAACCTTCTTAAGACACTTTAATGATACAAATTTATATATAAATGTAAACATTAAATCAGATTCACTTTTTTAGTAATATCAAGACAAAGAAAATGTACATAAAGAAGTAAATACTACTTAAGATTTTTATATTAATTAGTAAAAGTCAATGTAACAATACAGACAATAAGGAATTTTAATCTAACTAGTTATCTCATTGATAAAAAAGAAATTGGAAATCCAGCAAGGCTAAGTGATTCATTCCAGATAACACAAATGCTTGATAGTGTAACTGTATTTTCCAGAATTCTTTTCCTAAATTCTTTGGTCTCCATCACACTACATTATCTATGTGCAAAACATATTTATATTGTGAATCAGCATTAAAATATAAAAGGTTAAATAAATAATATACTTGCTATCATGATAGAGGATTTAAATACTAGTAACATCTGGATTGTTGTGTAAAACATAATACATTAGACTTCATGTTAAAGTTGTTTGGATTTAGTTTTTGAAAGCTCTTGACAAATTGAAGAATTTAAAGTAAACTATAGCAGTCAATACTAACGGTGTTTTTGAGAATGAGATGGGTTTAAATTAATGTATATGGAATAGGGATGATTTTTGAGAAATCTATTTGTACCCAATGTATAATAGAATGGCAGACACACTGTAGTGTGTATCATAGCACTGTTGATTAAGTAATAGCTCATCTTTGTGGCAATAAAAAGTAAATCTTGGCAAAATAATCTGATTTTGACATACAAGAAAATTGTGTTGTGAAATTACAGTCTAGCTCTAATGGCATAAATAACAATGTATACAATGCATCGAATTATTAAAAATACATTATATTCATGCCCTTGGAATAGAAACTTTTTGAAATATCTTTGTACCCACTGAATCCCATGTGTGCATACACGATGTCGTGTGTATATGCACCATGTGTTTGTATGTATGTGCAACTTTCAGTAGCACTAAGAATATGCTGTTCAGAATATACTGTTTTAAATCTTTGAAATTACATTATTTGCTCTCTCCATGAGTCTGCGCCATTCACAGAGTGCGGAGGGGAGAGAACCAGGGGCCTCACCAGGAGGTGATCACCTCCTAGAAACCAACACCATGCTTCAGCTGCTGCTGGAGTGGGGACAGACACACCCAAGCCTCTCCTTGAGTCTACACCATTCATGGACTGTGGGCAGGGTGGTGGTGGTGGTGGTGGTGGTGGTGAAGAACCAGGCTTCACCAGGAAGCAATCCCGGCCAGGAAAGCTTATCATTTTTATTGTTTTGTTGGGTTGGGTTTTATTCTCTTTTGTTTTGTTTGATTATGTTAAATTTGAAGACATGAGCAACTATTTGAAAGATAGCAAGACATATTATGGTAGCCATTTTGAATTTACTAGTGGCTTGTTTTGAAGTCCTTCATTGCATTTACTGTTTTGGTCTTACTGTTTCTATTTTACTCTGTTCTATTTGATTTTTACTATGCCCAAAAGTATCTGCAGCTATTTTAAAGACAACAAATTATGGTAACTATTGTTGGTTTCGTAAGGTTTTGAAGTCCTGTGTCACTTATGCTGGTTTATTTTTGATTGTTTTTTCTTTTTCTGTTTTATTTTCCTTGGTTTTATCCTCTTTGAAATAAAATTAAATATAAAAAAAAAAGAAATTACCTTATTTGAACACAATTTTCCTTCAGTATATAATTTTGCTCTTACATATATTTGATATTGAGATCATACCAATTTGATTCTTTATATTGCAAATATTATTTTTAAACATGTAAAATAACAGCAAAAATATTCAGTTTTTTTCTTTGTTGTCAAACTTTAGTAATCAAACCTTTTAAATTAAATCAGACATGGAATAATCACCAGTTATTTACTGAGTAGGTGGCAGCATGTGTTAAGCTGCTTTATTTTTGTGTGTATCATCTTTCAGAAAGAGGAAATATATGAAGTGCAGTAATACAGCATGTTTTGTTACTCAACTTGTGTTTCAAAGTTCTAGAACCTAGTGGTACTTTTTGTATATAGAGCATATGTGTGTCAGTTCTGGGAACAAGAATCAGATGTAAGCCACAATTCTGCTTAGTATTATGAAGTTGTAAAATTTCATTAATTAAAATGAAATACTATTAGTAATCTCTGTTAAAATTAAATTTGTATTATAATAATTAGAAAAACTTTTCAACATTTTATTATGTGAATGAATGATTCTATCAATGTTAATATTCCTTAACCTTTCAGAATTTTCTCAAGGCAAAACATTCTTATTTTTTGTAAAGTATTTACAGATGATACTTTTAGAATTGTATTATTATTTCCTTAGTTCCAATGATCATTGCTCTTACGTCTTTGTTTCTACATTTATATTGGTATTTAGATGTAGAAAGCCACCCTATCTTTTTGAAGTAAACTATGAATTATGAAATTTATTTCACAAAACCCTGTCATATATAAAATAAACTAATCTTGAATCATATGTTTTCTTTTTCCACAGTTCTTAGTCCATTGGTAATGAATAATTCACACCCTTGTAATTTTCTCATAAAATCTATAGTACTTTATATTGTTTTCTGTGAATAGTGACTTTTTACATTTTCATAGTAGATGGTTATATTATTTCATTTAATTGGCAATTAAAAAACTTCATTCTTTTTGAATTTTATAGAAATTTTATAGGACTTTATATGAATTTTATAGTTCATCAAGTGCTACAAGATAAATTGTAATAAATGATGTTCCCAGAATTATACCTACTTAATGGCTAGGAGTATAGCTTGGACTTGAAATCTGATCTTAATTTTAAAAATTTAATAAAAGACACGTGTCAGAAAAATACAAACCATTATAAATATAAATTTACAAAAACAGTGATCAAAATGGCCTGACATAAAAAGGAATATTCTAGAACCATGCTAGTTAATGGAAAAATGACTGAAATTTTGCTAAATCATTTGAAAAGATGTTCTTTCTTTGTACAATGATAATGCAGTATAAAAGGATGAATTTACGTATAAGTGGAAGTTTTATTATGCTTAACTAAACAGTCTGGAAACAGGATTACTGCATCTTTATATCTAGTACTTATCAACAGATCTCTCATATATTTGATAATGAATTGAATACATGTACACACATATGTTAAGTTGTTTAGACTACCTCATGAGGCAAACTGTGAGTTTACAAGTCCATTAAAAGGAGAAAGGGTGAAGAAAATAGGAGAAGTAAAATTGACAATTTTTTAATGGATGTGCTTTCCCAATTTGCATACCTCCCTGTAATAGTTACTTTTACTTAGTAAATTGATCATTTTCCTCATATATTGCAGTATCATTTTTAACGTACTGTCTTCATTATTCTACTCCCTGATGAGTCTCTTTTAGTAAACATTAAAATATTTAACTTAAATTTAACATTTTCAGAAAACTTTTTTAGTGAGAAAAGAGCTCAGTGGAGTTCAAGTGGTTATTTATGTCTGCTAATTTTTTTTTTCTGTGTAATAGACTCAGAATCATTATATGCACCTTTAAAAAAAAACTACATAATATAAGTAAGACTAATGTAGAAAGAAATCTAATCTACATTTCTCAAGTGGTAAAACTAAGGCTTATGTTACTATATTTCTTCCCCAATCGTTGATTTCATATGCTGTATAGAAGATCAAATGCAGGAATATGTAACTTCAAACACTGTGTGTATATGGGTGTACATATACACACGTGTTTTCATAAGTATGTGCATTTTTCAGAGCCAGAAACAAATATTTTGTAAAAGAATAATATATTAATTTCCTAACATGTTTTGTCTTAAATGAGATTGTTTAAACTAAATTCATAGATGTAAAAGCTAATTACATTGTGTGAAACTTACTAAAATTCAATAATATATACAAGAAGACAGGAATTTTCAGAATAAAATTGGCCAAGCCTATTCTTCTGACCCCATCTGTACCTACAAGACTAGGAGTACTATGGGAATTGCAATTTTGTCTTTTATTTATGACATACATATCTGTAATATTGTTTGACAAATATCTGAAAATCCGTAGATTGTACATTGAGGGATGGTGACACAGGTTGAAAAAAAAGAGATGTCCTTGTGCCTCTATTTTCTGTTCATGTTTTTAAAGGCATTTCTTATTCAATGAATGTACATCAGTATATTCACCACTAGATAACTCAAGCCAGAAATATAAGTAATGTTATTTCACCCTTCTCACACATGCAAACTTATTGAAGTTTAGCCCAAGTATTTTTTAAATGCAACAGATTGGAGTTTATCTTGGAAGAGTTCTTCCATCTGTGAAAACTGTCATTGGAAGGAGGAAGAACACTTTAAAATAAATCCACCAGCTGTATTGATAATCTTGTAGTGATATGAAGGCCTGAATATGATAGGACTATTTGTTAAATTAGTTATACCATATGACAGCAGAACTGGCTTGTGAGTTTTCCAGCTCCTGATAATGACTTTAAAAATCATTAAATTGTAGTGAAATGACACTAATGTAGTTTCAAGCCATAATTTTAAAATAAAAAGCAATGTATTAAAAGTTAAAATTATTTTAAGATTAACTTACCTAAATGGAATATGTTATGATGAAAAACATGCTTTAAAACCTCGAAGGACTAATAGAAAATTAAACACCTGCAAAATATGGCTGAATTAATGGGCCAGCAAACATTCAACACCTGTATTTTTTATCTGACAACAACAAACATTTTAAACATCATTTTTCTCTTTTAGAGCTTTAAAAAAAATAAGCTATGAAATCCCCCTTGTCTTTTACATAAAATGGGTCTGGGCACAAAATACGAGATATTTATATTGTATCCTATCTCACGTAGCCCTTACATTTTTTCTTCACATGATGGAACACTAAATTGCTTGTGCCTGATTCAATAACATGAAGAAACCAAGTGAAGTGCTGTGTATTTTCTAGAAGGAGACTACTGGGGTGTCTGTAAAGTACCCTTCTTAATTTAAATTTTCTATCCTTTACTTTTAAAAAGGATTGAAGAGCTCACAGAATAGAAGTGATCCTCTTGTGTGGAAGGAGGACTCTAGAAATCATCCCACTTGCTAATGGATAAAGAATTGATATTGATCACTATGGGAAGAGTGGAGAAGGCTTTCCTTTTCTAAGAGGTTTCTAAATGTCCCAGCTCTGAGTACTCCAATTCCTAAACAGTGGAGTTCTCTACCATATCTTCAAAGTTATCTGAGAGAGATAGATTGCCAAGGTGACTTTTGAAAAATTGTTCAGTGCTGGCTCAGCCCATTTCAAAATTATGCTTCTGTTTTCTCTGATACAGGCTGATGCTTTTCTTTTCCCGCCATCACTGTATAATTTTCCTTAGAGGCTCTCTACACTACCTTTCTGTGAATTTTTACACCATCTATTCGGGAATATTGCTAGTTATTCCCTTAATACTAGAAACTTTCTATTGAAAAAAAAACTTCAATAAAATGCTTAACTCCTACCTCTAACCATCAGGGTTCTCCAAATTTGGTCCCAACACACTTCAAATATATCTTCTAATCATCTTTGCCTAAGTAATGAACTACACCAGTCATATGAAGTAATTATACAAATACCTACTTTGAGCTTTTTTTGAATATGTACCTATATCATTCTTTCTCATATTTTAGCCCTGTCACACTCAAAGTTATTTTGACTCCCACCCATTTATCGCTGATGCTGGACTCTTTAAAGTGACACTAATACATCATGATACCAAGGAGTATATATTTGCTTTTCAAAAAAAATACACACTGTACTTTTGATTTAAAAATGTACTCAATAAATTATCACTAACTTTTATAAATATAAAATCTTCCTGCAAATTTTGGTTTGCATAAAATGTTACCTATGGAGTCATGAGAGAGTTGAATTGTTACATCATTTGGCTGCCATTGCTATCTAATGATAGCTTAGGTTCCAGTAACCTGTATAGCAATTCATGACCCAGAAGTGTAACTTTAAGTATTTCTTTGTTGAATTTACTGAAACATATGTCTAACTTCTTATTTTAGTATCTTAAGTGCAATCCTGAAACTCATAATGAGACCCATGAAATTATCAGTTCAAAAATCCTTATGTGGTTAGTTGAATCACATTATTTTTTCTTTTTTAGTTTTTTATATTGCAAGTATCCTTTTAATTATGCACTAGAACTTTTTAATTATGCTCTAGGACTTTTTAGTCATTGAGTTAGTCAATAAGTATTTATTAATTGGTTATGTCAAATGTACTTAAAATGTCATGTGAGTGCAGAAAAAAATAGTAACAAATGACTTTGAGATTGTCAATAGCAGTAAATAACTGCTCCATTGCAGGTAGTGAGGGGATGAGTAGGCTTAAGTAGAAACTAAGAATGTTTGATTAGGAATATACTGATTAATTTTAAGTCAGTAATTGTTCATCTTGGTCAGTGCTAAGCAGAATCATCCAAGACCAGGAAATAAAGACAAAAATATGTTTGTATCATTTCATTAACATAATAAAGCATTCCACTATAAAGGGATACTGAAGAATTTTTTAGCTTTCTAGGAAAAAAATACAATTGGGTTATTCTGGTAATTTTAATTACAAGTTCAGACTGAATTTACATGTTCATCTGTAGATTTGTATCAGGCAGAGATGTACATTTTTCTGCTCAGAGGAAAAATGTCTTTAAAGTTAGGTTTCCTTGTTCACTAAAACACTGTCCAGTTTTGTGTCTAATAATCTTACTCATATATTCTTTTGCAAAATTGGCTAAATAATTCCATATACCTTAATTATAGTTTTGAAAAAAACTTTATTGAGGTATAATTCATATCCCTTATGTTTTCTCATGGAAATGTGCTTGATAGTTCAGTAATGTCTAACAAATTTAGAATTGCAACCATTACTATAGTTAATTTGAGAACATTTTTATCACTCCAGAAAGAGATCTGATGCTGTTAGCAGCCATTCTCCATTTTATGTCAGACTGCCAGCCCCAGAAGCTACTCATCTGCTTTCTGAATGTATAGTTTTGCCTAAGATGGACAATTTACATAAATGGAATCACATAAAATGTGGTCTACTGTGAATGGCTTCTTTGATTTAACATAATCTTTTCAAGGTTTATCCATGTTAAAGTATATATTGTTACTTCATTCCTTTCTATTTTTAAAATATTATGTTTTTTTGTATGGATGCTTACATCATGTAGTCATTTATAAGGCGATGTGCAGTTGAATAACTTTCACATTTTAGCTATCATGAATAATTGTGTTATGAATATTAGGTTTTACATGGACATATGTTTTAAATTCTCTTGAGTGTACACTGAAGAGTCGAATTGCTGAGTCATATGGTAATTTTATTTTTAATCTTATGAGGGATGATTAAACTATCTTTCAAAGCAGCTTACCTATTTTCCTTTCATATTAACAATATATGAGGGTTCTCTTCTCCCTATAATATTGCTGAACTTTCTATTTGTCTTTTTAACTGTAGCCATCCAAATGTGTGAGTGCTATCTCATTGTGGTTTTCATTTGTATTCTGTGATGACTAAGGACCAGGAGTGTCTTTTATTATGCTTATTTGGAGACTTGACTATCTTTAAGAGAAATTTTTTATGATCATTGCCCATTTTAATTAGTCTGTTCATCTTTTTATGGTTGGATTGTAAATGTTAATATATTCTAGGAAAAAATCTCATATCATATACACGACTTACAAATATTTTATTCTGTTCTGTGAGTTCTTTCTGACTTTCTTGATAATTGAAGCCCAAAACTGTTCAATCTGTATTAAATTCTATTTAACTACTTTTTTCTCTTCATTCTGTGTTTCAGGAGTCATATCTAAGAAACTACAATGTAATCCAATGTCTTGAAAATTTACCAGTGGAAATTTTGCAAGGAATTTTGCAGTAAAATTCACTTATTGGAATATAAAATGTAACACATTTAATAGGCTAACTACTAGCCTTGTGGTTTATATTGGAAAGTGCTTTGTGTGTGTGTGAGTGTGTGTGTGTATATGTGTGCAAGTGTGTATGTGTTTACATGGATATATGGATTGTACCTAAATAAAAGTACTGTTACTAGATTTTATTGTGTAGTAAATCATGGACAGTATGGCTTAATATGAATCATGGAAGTATCGTTTATCTGTTATTTGGTCCCTGGCCAAATATTTGCTTTTTCTACCTCAGTTTAACTCATTAAGAATTGAATACTGTGGCACATTGCTGCTACACATTTAGGAAGAAAGAGACATTCTTATGTCTCAAACAAAACCGTTGGTTGCTGAGGAAACACACTAAACAAGACAAATATTGCTAAGCAACACAGGTGTTTTTCGAAGCATGTACTAATTTCCATTTTAAAACATTTCATTTAGTCAGGAGTGACAGTCTGATTATTTTGAAATACATTTTAATATTCTGATATGTTTTTGATTATTTTATCTCTTTTACTTGTCTTTTTCTGAATTTTCAGCAAGACTACTTTAAAGATTTTCCACTAACTTCAGTTTCTGTAGAACTTATTTATTTGTTTATCAAGCATTTATTTCTGTCTCCTTAGGTATTCAGAAATTTTGGATTGAGTGCTGGATATCTTATATAATGAAAATTTTATTGATGGACAGGTTAAATAAAAGACTTTTGAAAGGCTGGAACATACTGGAAGATAAATGATAAATATTTCTGATTTATTATTGCTATAATCATTTTTACAGTGCTGGTGATTAAATGCAGGGCCTCACATAAATTAGACATGTGTTCGATCACTTAACTGTATCTCCTGTCTGGTTGTGGTGGTGATGATGGTGATGATGATGATGATGATCAGACAGTCTGTAGTCACCAGGAATTTATATTTATGTTTAAGGTTCTTCATTTGCTTCTTCCTAGAAACAATAGATATGTTCTTAAAAACCTGAAATAGTATCTTAAACAAAAGCCAAAGGAGAAATAAGTGCATTAGTTTCATATTAATGCATATTAAACCCATACTGTTCTTGTAATATAGAAGTTTTATACTTACAGAAATATTCTAACAATAATAATTTCTATATATGCCTGCACATAATTTTCCCTGTTGTTAATTTTTACTAAATTTTCCTTAATTTTTATGTAATTTCCCTTCTCTCTTGAAGAATCTCATCTCTAAGATACCATATTATATTTATTTGTTGTGTTTCCTTAGCTCCTCTTGACTATTACAGTTTCTCTAACTTTAAAAAAAAAATTTGATGTACTTGGCAGATCTCAGTAGCACTATTTGGACCCAAATTTTGTTTGTGATTCGTGCAAAAAAATTCTCAATATTGAAATTATTTTTTCATTATTAATCAGTTAATAGTAATACAGTTGTTCCATATGTTTTTAAAGATAGGATTCAAAAAGTACTGTGAAAATAAGAGATCATCTGAGCTATTTTATAATATAGTAGTCAAGTGTGAGGAAAGGGGTGAGGAAAGATGAACTTGTTGAGGTCTGGTCCAGGAGTCCCCATAAAGTGTGTTTCCTGTCTATCTTTGGTTAATGGAGTGCTAGCTAATAAGGTTCATTAACACAGAGTGTCATAAAACCTCGTTTTCCAAGACAGGTCAGATGAATTAAGGGAAGGCTCTGACTGCCTTTAATTGGGGCATGGGGAGGATTACTGAATATAACCTTTGTTGGTGTTGTGTTTTAGAAGGATAGATTTTAATCTTAATCAAACAATGCTACTTAGGTTACTTTTTTAAACTGAAAAGAATAATGTAAGGCAATATATATTAAGATGTTTTATGAATTAAAGGGATAAATAGAATATATTTATATATTTCAATTTTTCTAAAATTGATTATTTTATGCAATATATAGTATATTAAATATCTCTACATGCATGCACTCTGCTATTGTTAGATAATGATAAATACTTTCTTTCTTTTTTTTTTTTTGGTGGCACTGGGAATTGAGCTCACAACTTCGCACCTGCCAGACGGGCACTTAAGCCACTGAGCCAAACTCCCAGACCTAGTTTTTTGAGGCAGGGTCACACTATGTAACTCAGGCTGACCTTGCGCTCATGTTGTAGCCCAAACCGGCCTTGAACTCACAACAGTCCACCTATCTCAGCCTCCTGAGTGCTAGGATTAAAGGTGTGCGCCACCACGCCCAGCTAGTTGATGATAAATACTGATTTAACATATATATCATATATGCTTCTTGACATTTGATCTTTAATCCAGTTATCTAAGAACAGGAATAATGTATTTTTCATTTCTTTTGATGTTGAATTAAGACACATTGTTACATAATAAAATTTTACTTTTTGTAGAACTATTATGGAGCTGCTAAGAAGATTTTTTCTGACAACCCACTTGGTCTTACTTGTGGAATGGTGTGTCCAACTTCTGATCTTTGTGTAGGAGGATGCAATTTATATGCCACTGAAGAGGGACCAATTAACATCGGTGGACTGCAGCAGTTTGCTGCTGAGGTATGTAAGAGGTACACTTGGTTCTCCTTTTTCTATGACTACGTACTAGTATCTGAAAGTATGAATCATTGGTGCTTTATTGATGCACACTATTTGTAGTGTGATGCACAGCAAAATTATATATATTCTGTGCAGCTGTGTTTTTAATTTGAAATAAAAAAAACAATTAGTTACATTCCCTGCAGGTTATTATTTTCAAGGATAGTAGATAAAGTAGATAATCTGAAAGGATTTGGTAACTTTACATTGAAGTGCAGCAAGGAGACTATTATGAAAAGGCTATATTTGTGAACTGATTCTTTTCCTTTATCTTTATAGATTGAAATAATATTTCAACAGTATTTTGTCTTTTTTTGAGGAATAGAGGTTTGAGATTTTCAAAAAAGTCTTGAAACTGAATAATGTTTTTCAACAACATTACGAAAATGATTAGATTTTGTGAATTTATCAACTGGGAATAGTTCTGATATTTGGATTAAAAATTTATAATGAAATAAAATGAATGGTCTTTTCTACTATTCAGCCCATAAAATTTGATTTTGTTGATTTTGGCTTTCTCTTTTATAAATCCTTTGTCAATGACTTTGATCCTGCGAAATCCTTACGCTCTTAGAGATTTCTTATTTGGAGTTGACAAGTCATTTCCCTTCCATCATTTGAATTATCAGTTTAGAATTAAGTTGCAATAGTATTTTATAATCTTTAGAGGTGAATTGGCTGGAAGGCAAATTAAATGCCTGTCTACACTAGATTTTTAGTTAATTATTTACCTATCTGCTTTTGTCAACTTAAACACAATGTATTCTTTCCCTTTAGGATCTTTTCTATAATATCCCTCCAGTTTAAGTTTCACTTTGCTTTCAGTAATAAATCAGGGTTATTTCCTTCGGGCTTTCTGACAGGTTAATTCTATGGAAAGTCTTCTGGGAATAAGAAAATAGAAACAATTTGATGTTGTGCGTTGTTGCAATAAATTCTTAGATTTAATTTCTTTCTTCACCAAATTCAAAACTACATTAGGCTTAGCTGACCAGTGCAAGTTATAATCTTTACAACCTGAGAAAATCCTTAGTTGATGAAGAAGATTCACTGAAATCCTCTTCATCTTGCTTTGACGACCCATTATTTCTTCATTAAACCATGCCAAGCTTGCATGGGCTGCAGTAAAAAAATAGTAATATAGTATTTATGTAAACAAACACTGCATTTCAAAACAAAAATGAGTAAAAATGTTATCAGTAGCTATTGATCTTGGCTCAAAAGAGAGTAGGAAGAGAGAGAGAGACAGAACCAGAGAAGGAGATGGAGCCAGAGACAGACAGATACACTATTCATATAGGAATTTACATTAGGTTTTAATGGGTTTCTATTACTGTTTCACAAAGTACAGTCTATTTATTTGAAGATCTACTTAATGAGTTTTGTGTATATTTTCAGTGTTGTACAGAATTAATTAGAAACTCAATAAAATTTGACCATGACCCTATTTGGGACTTTCTAAACATGCTACCTAATGAAGAGTGAAACATGTATCTTTACTGAATTAAGAAATTTATTTTAAAAATGTTTTTTCCTATTGCATTTCAATTGTTTTGTATAACTGTGGTTTCTATATAAATAATAAATAAAAGTGTCCCTGTTGGAACTACCAATTAAAGTTTTCAATTACGTTTAATGTTTCCTAGTTAGGGTGTTTTGCTTCAGAAGGTCCTGTATATCCTAGCTCAAAGTGGAGTTTACCTAAACTTATGACTGTAAAGTTACTATGGAGGTAAACAAAACATTAGCAGTGTGGATATCTCAAAAAAGGGTGAAGTGAAAAATATTATTTGAACTACTGAACTATTGGCATGAATACTTAAGTGAAAGTGCAACTGATGCAACTGATTTTATGATTTGATTGTTTTATAAAACAAAGATTGATTTTTGACCTTTAAAGAAATATAAATCTATTTTCCAACCAAATTAAGCAAAGGTTAGACAAGCAGACTAAAATAGAAAAACATTTTTCAAAATCGTTTTCCCATAACTTATAAGTGATTCTTCAAATACCAGCTTTGTAGTCTACTGTTATTGGTTAAGTGCACACCTTATCTTTCTCCATTTGAACAGTAACACTTTGGGGAGGGAATGTCTTGGTAAAGAAACAAACGACAAAAAGAATACTTGCAGTGAAATCCAGAGGCCAGCATTGTGTGTTTTTGTTTGTTTGTTTTTGTTTTGTTCCTGTTTTGTTTTGTCCCTGGGTAACCTTGCTTCACATGCTTTTGTGTGTCTCAAACAGGCTCCAAGACTGGCTCTGTGTTTGTAGGAGGCAGTTTTTTCTTCTAATAACATTGTAATTCTGTAATAATACAGCTTCAGTAAAACAACTTGGAAAAATAATTTGACAAGGATTTTATCAGTCTCCCGATGGTTTTTAAATTTCTCTACACAAATACATCCTTGAAAATTTTATTTTGAGAAGTATTTGAATATTTACCTGAATATTTAAAAATCATGTTTGTTATATTTAATAGACTAACTAGATTCTCATTCCCTCTCAAATTTAATGTATTGTAAGAAAAGGATAAACGAGAATGAGTTCTTTACCCATTGCCTAAAACTTGAAAAAAAAAAGTGATTTTAATAGAAAACTGACTGTCAACTCACTTCTCTTCCACTAATATTACAGATGTATAAAGTAGAATAAATTGCACTGATTTTCAGTTGCAATTGAGAAAAATTAAAATTTGCTTCTAATGTTTGAGTAAATGTTAAAATGTTCAAATGAAACAAGGTTGAAAAATTAACTCTTAAAAATTATTCCTTAAATTCTGAATTTTTAGGATCACATTAGATTATGAACTTAGTGTCTGAATATAATATTCATTTTCACATTAAAATGTATGAAAATTCATATTATGGATTAAATATGCTATTTGATGGTATATGCTTCTTGGAACTTTACATTTATTTAGGTTTTATTATTTAGTTAAGAATGGCACTAAAATGGAATTCCAGACAGGTTCAGGTGACTCACTGAGCAATGTTGCCTTTAGATTTTCCTTTAATTTTCTTTCAGCAGGTTTTAAAATATCTTCTCTTTTTGGCATTACCAGCTTTGTCCCATCAGCTTACATTACTTGCAAGAATGCAAATTTTGATCAAATAATGAACAAAATTTATTTAATTTTATTTGCTGTAAGATAAATGTCTTCAACAGTTAAAATATTGAATTTTTTCATAATAGTCAAACACTGATTATTGAATCTGGTCTATAACTGTAGGTTTCCAATAAATAGTATAGAGTTAGTGTAGATTTATACAATGAGTGTTGAAATATAAAGGCATTTTTATACGTTGTTGGTCATCAGTTTCATCAGTAAATTTTTTAGTTTGTATTTTTGTCTTATGTGGCATACGATGTGAAACAGGTATCTAATTCTATAACACACAAATTCCATGTGTATTTTCTTTTTTTCTAATATAATTTATTTTTATTTTAAAAACAAAACAAAGGATAAAATTGATACAGAAAAAATGATACAGAATTTTAAAAATAGGGAATTAACACTACTTAGTGTATTGCATATTGTTCTCCTCAAAGTAGTTGTTCAGATTACAAGATTGAGGCATAAAAAACGATCAAACAATCAAAAAATAAAAACTCAAACTGTTCTTTTTGATGAACTAACAGAGATTAGTAGTACAGTTATCTATTTTGTATATGTGTATATATATATATATATATACACACATACATATGTATGTATAGATATATATGTATAATCTTTTCCTTTCTTTCTTTTCTCCTTTCCCCATCCCAGTTATTCTTTACTTTTGAGTACTTTCTTTCCTTTTCATTTTCACAATATCTGTTATACATTTTGGATCTTATTTACTCTTCCAGTTTTGTTTTGTTTTGCTTTGTTTTACACTAGAGAGACAATATGATATTTACACATGCAGGTCTGATTTATTTCATTTATGAGTATGGCCTAAAGTTGAATCCATTTAGCTATAAAAGCCTCAAGTGTATTCATCTTTATAGCTGAGTAATACTCCATTGTATAAAAATACCACATCTTTTTTATTCATTCCATAATTGATGGGCATTTGGGTTGTTTACAAGATTTAGTTATTATGAATTGTATTGCTATAAACATGGGTGCACATATATCGTTGTGGCATGATGTTTTCAAATCTTCTGGGAAAATATCCAGAAGGGGAGTAGCAGGATTGAAGGGGACCTCCAATCTTAGTTTTTTGAGACACCTCCACACTGATTTCCATAGTGGTTGTACCAGTCTACACTTCCAACAACAATGGGAAAGGATTCCTTTTTACTCACAATTCTGCCAACATTTATTATTGATTGATTTCTTGATGATAGCCATTCTTTCTGGAGTGAGATGGAATCTCATTGTTGTCGTAATTTGCATTTCTTGAATAACCAATAATATTGAATGTTTCTTCATGTATTCATGTGTATTTTCTTTATAAAAAAAACTGATAATTGAATGCCAATTGGGTACAGTTTGCTCCCAGATTGATATAATATGCCTGTAATTTATATTACATGATCTTATGTGTGAGTTTGTTTGTATTTTGGACAGGGAGTTGAGGATTCTTATTTTTCTACATAGATCTATTTTTTTATCTGTGCACCGATACAAATTTTATTAGTTACTACTGTTTTGTGATCAATTTTGATATCTGATTTGTTGTTTTAATTTTTATACTCCTTTTTTAAAGAATTTTTTGTACTGCATAACATAAAGATAGTATTTTTCTTAGAAGTTAAAACATAATGTCTTTCCAGGGATCTATAAGCATTCATTTCCATATTTTTCAGGTAGACTGTTCAAGTAATTGCTCAGTGTTTATAATAATAATAATAATAATAAATACTTGTACAATTCAAACAAGTGTTTTGGAAAAATTTAAGGAGAATTTAAGTTAATTGTTACATAACATTTGTACTTAAACACTAGAATATTTTTTAAGAATTTTCCATAAAGAAGAAATGTATGTCTCCACCTTAGTATGTGAATCTCTTCTTAGGGCAAGTTGTATTTCTACCATATCTTCATCTGAAATATGGAGATTACTAAAGTCTCAAATTCATTATTTCCACAAACACATTTAAAAAGACTAAAAAAAGTCCTAATAAACAATGGAGATTCCATGTCCTGTGACAAGTAATGTATTGCTATGATACATTCAGGCAATCAAATAGAAAAGTAGAGATAGTGAAAAAAATGCAAAATATAAATAAAACTATTCATCATAAAGGTTGGTATTTATGCACAAACCAAAATGTGAAATTGAATATAATCTAGATGTGTATTATGTTGATTGTTTTACAAGTAAAATATTCAAATAACTAAGGTACTTTGGAGAGTGAGCAAAGTTATTTTTAATAATTTATTCAATGCTGCAGACACCAACCAGGACCATCCCAACCAAACTGGTTATGTGAATATCCAGTATAATAAGTCCTTAGTAAATAAAAATTAAATTTATGAAATAAATACTGAAGCTAGAATTAAGAGTTGCTTTTAGGCAGCTTCTAAAGTACAGGTCCTTGTTTTTATAGATGCAAATCAATAAATATGAAAGAAGTCACCAACAGAGAATGAGAGACAAAAACATATGATCTTTGAAATGGATGCATATTTAACAAGTTAAGAGCTAATATACTGAGTGAGATGAAATTAAAAAAAATGTTTGCTTCATAATCTGGAATCAAAAATGGGTAGCTACTTTCACTACTTTTACTTAGGATTATACTGGAACTCTTCACAGAGCAGTCAAGCAAGAGAAAGAAACAGCATGCATATTGGAAAAGAGAATGATAATTTGTCACTTTTTCCACAATGCATGTTCTCCTATATTGAAAACTCTAAGAATTCCATGCAAACAATATTAAAAATAACACAAATTCAGTGAAGTTTCCGGATACAAAATCAACACATAAAGATCAGTAGCTTTTTGGTACATAACTGTAAAGGTATGATAAGTGTTTGGGAAGATAGGTGTATATAACTTGATGTAAACATTACATAGTGTACACTAGTATGAAAATATCGCAATGCCCTAAAAAACATTTTGCATGGACCCTGCGGAGGTGTGTGGAGGCGACCAGGAGCTGAAGGGGTGGCAGTTTAGGACTGTAGGCTGCAGCTGGCCTCTGCTTAGCTGCAGTTTCACCGATTGTTTTTTTTTTTTTTTTCTGCTAGTAGGAACTGAACGTAGGACCTTCGCAATGTGCTACATCGCTACCCCTTTTTTGTTTTCTATTTTGAGAGTCTTGTTATGGCTCTAAATTGCTCAGGATGGCATCGAATTTGCGATCCTCCTGCCTTAGCCTCCCAGAATTTTGAGACAAGCCCATTCTCACATCTCCGAAGTGAATTTCTTGGTAACTTGCATGCTGCTGCGTGGTTTCTTTCTTTCTTTTTTTATTTTTTTGTACCTGGGATCAACTCACTTTGTAGCCCAGGCTGGTCTCTAACTCACAACTATCCTCCTGCCTCAGCCTGCCGAGTGCTGGGATTAAAGGCTTGCGCCACCACACCCAGCTTGCTGCGCGGTTTCTGGAGCAGTTTCAATCTCTTGAGAAGATATCAGGAAAAACATCTAGCTGTTTTATGAGAATTCAATTCGCTGTTAATTAGTTTTACAATGTCGGTTTACTTCCACCTTTATGGCCACTACCTGTTTATATGGCTGTACATATATGTTTAGAACCTCTGTTTAGTACACATATATGATGAGAAGCAATGGAGACCTCACTTCTCACTGTCCACTACTTTGAGTCTGTCATCTTGGGTGAACACTACTTTCTTATGGTTGCCGTTTGTATAACTTTCTGGTAAGCTTTACCCTCAGAAGATACAACCGTGGAAAAATACTGCTATGAGAATCCCCAAAATTAACTGTTAAAAAACTACAGCATTCCCAAGGGCATTTAGCAGTTGGATACCTTGGGTTTAACAGGACTGTTCCTTCGTGTAATCAGATTTTTTTTTTCTTTTGAGACAGTCTCTCTATGCAGTTCAAACTGTACTTAAAGCTCACTTTATAGCTCAGTGGCATAAGTGCCTGCCTGGAAGGGGAAGGGGATATAGTTTGGGTAAGGTTTATTAACTCAATTTAGTAAATGTTTGCTGAAAATCTACCATGTACTAAGGAACAAGGACACAAGGATGAGTAAGACATATCTAGTTAAGGAAACCAGAGGACAGAAGAGAGTAAAACAAAAATAACTATAATGACAATATAAGATGTTAAGTAAGAATTAATGCATTGAAAGGTACAGTAAATCCAGAAATAATTCTGTGTTAAAGCCAAAAAGATGCTTGATATAAGTCTAGTAGATTTTAGCCCTGGCTACATATTAGAATCAACTGAAAAGCTTTTTAAGAAGGTAGATGTCAGGCTTCACCCCATATCTATTGAAACATCCCTAACAGAAGGACCTCGGCATGGCTAAATTTTAAACACACTCTCCAGGTGGTTGCAATGTGCAGTCAGGTTTGAGAATCACTAACAGAATTCTATCCTCAGAGTATCCAGATGTGGAAACCAATGTCTAGAAATGCTAAATTAATTTAAGAAAGCCGAATAATGAAATCTGATTGGAACACAGAGTTGTGGGGCAGGGGATATAGCTCACTGGCACAAGTGCCTGCCCCCTCCCCCCCAAAAAAACACTTTACGTGATTTTAAGTGTCAGGTAAAAAACAAATATATGACAAAAAGAAAAAAAAATCAAAACTGTGATTTATCTATGGTTAGCATTAGTAGTTAAAAAATGAAATACTGTTTCACTAAACAAAGTACGTGTTTCCTAAGAAACATTGTTATTTCATAGGAAGTAAAAGTTGAAAATTGAAACTTCATGGTTAATTCAAGAAGACAGATGACAATGTCTTGGGATTTTAGACTAAGAATACATTCTTCAGTAATTTTTGTCACTTGGTTTTGTAGGTAATTAGACATTAGGAAAGTAGAGAGGACAAATTTAAATTTAGAATACATTATGCTTATATAGCAAGCACTTCAGTGCCTTTTTATATTAACTCATGATGAACAACCCAGAACACTTGTAATCTATGTACTGTTTCTTCCACTTTGACATGAGTAAAATAAGGATCAAAATAATCAGAAATAGTTAATATTTCAGAATGATGGACACTTACTCGTTTGAGTCTTCGGAACTTTACTTTTTAATTTTTTTTATTTAAGAGAAAAAAAGACACAGAGAAGAAAAACAAAAAGTAAAAGAGACAAACAAACAGCAACAAACCCAAAACAATAACAGTATAGGTTTTCAAAACAACATGACAGGAATTTAACAATGGTTGTAATATTGCATATTGTTACCTTCTGTTCCTTAGATTACCAGATATAGACATGTAAAATTGATCTAATTATATGAGTATTAACTGTTCTTTTCCAAGAACTAATACAATTAGTAGTATAGTCATTTTCACTATCTTATGTGTATATATATACAAATCTATATCTGTTTCCTCTTCCCTTCTTTCCTCCTTTCCCCTTTTCTAGTTACTTTTTCTCTTTGAGCAATTTCTTACCCTTACACAATATTTATTGTAGATATTGGATCGTATTTGCTCTTTCGGTTCCTTACACTAGGGAGACAGTATGCTATTTACACACTTGACTTTGATTTATTTCACTTATAAGAATAATCTCAAGTAATGTCCATTTATAAAAGCCTCAATGCAATCTTTCTTTATAGCTGAGTAGTACTCCATTGTATAAAAATACCGCATCTTTTTTATCCATTCCTTGATTGATGGACACTTGGGTTGTTTCCAAGATTTGGCTATTACAAATTATGCTGCTATAAACATGGGTGCACATATATCACTATGATATAAGGTTTTCAATTCCTCTGGGAAAATGCCCATAAGTGGGATAACGGGGTCAAATGGAACTGCTAATCCTAGCATTTTGAGGAATCTCCACACTAATTTCCACGGTGGTTGCACCAACCAACACTCCTGACCACAGTGGAGGAATTCTCTTTTCACTACAACCCCTCCAGCATTTGTTATTGGTTGATTTCTTTTTCTTAGCCATTTTTCTGGAGTGAGCTGGAATCTCAGTCTTGATTTAATTTGCATTTCTTGAATGACCAATGATGCTGAACATTTTTTTCATTTACTTGTTTGCCATTTGCATTTCTTCATCTGAGAAGTGTGTATTCATCTTAGATGCCCATTTTTGGATTGGGTCTTTGAATTTTGGGGGCCTGATTTTTTAAAATTCTTTATATATTCTAGATAGAAGTCCTTTGTCTGAGGGACAGTTGGATAAGATATTTTCCCAGTTTGTGGGTTTTTTTTCACTCTGTTGGAGATTTCTTTTGACATGCAAAAACTCTTTAATAAGACTAGATCCCAGTTGTTGATTCTGGGAAGTATTTCTTATGCAGTATGATTTTTGTTCATGAACTCGCTGCCTGCCCCTATGTCGTTAATATTTCTACCTTGTCTTCCCCCAGATTTAGTGTTTCTGTTTTAATATTTAGATCTTTGATCCATTTTGACTTTAGTTTGGTGCATAGTGATAGACACGGGTCTAGTTTCAGTTTTTGGCATATGGGAAGCAGTTTTTCCAGCACTACTTATTAAAGAGACTATTTTTCTTCTAGTGAACATGTTTGGCCCCTTTTGTAGAAGATGAGGTGTCTGAGTGTGTTTGTAGTTGTGGCTGTATCTTCTATTCCATTCCACTGATCTTCAGGTTTGTTTCAATTTCAGTACCATGTGATTTTATCACAGTAGCTTTCTAATAAAATTTCAAGTCAGGGATTGTGATGCCTCCAGCCTTGCCTTTGTTGTCCTGAATTGCCTTTGGTATTCTAGGTCTCTTCTGATTCCAGATGAATTTTAGGAATAATTTCTCTAGATCTGTGAGGTATGCAGATGGTATTTTGATTGGAATTGCATTAAATCTGTATGGCAATTTTGAGAGAATGGCCATTTTCACAATGTTTGTTCTTCTTATCCATGAACAGGGAATATCTTTCCATTTTCCTCTTTGATTTCCTTTTTCAGAGTAATGTAAGTTTCAACAAATCGATCTTTTGCTTACTGTTTTAGGTTGATTCCTAAGAATTTCATTTTTTTGAATGCTATAGTAAAAAGTGTGATTTCCCTTATTTTCTCTCAGTGAGTTCTTTGTTTGTGTACAGGTATGCTATTGATTTTTTGAGGGTTGACCTTCTATCCAGCTACATTACTGAATTTGTTTGTTATATACAGATGTTTTTCAATGGAGTTTTGGGGTCTTCTAAGTAGAGTATCATATCATCTGCAAATAATGACAATTTAACTTCTTTCTTTCCTATCCCTATTCCTTTTATTTCTTTCTCTTGTCTAATTGCTCTGGCTAATGTTTGCAGCACTATATTGAATAGGAGTAGTGATAATGGACATCCTTGTTTTGTTCCTGATTTTAGGTTGAAAGTTTTCAGTTTTTGTCTATTTACTAAAATGTTGGCTGTTGGTTTATCTTATACAACTTTTATCAAATTGAGGTAAAGATGATCTATTCTGATTTTCCATAGGGTTTTTATCGTGAATGAGTGTTGGATTTTGTTGAAAGCTTTTTCTGTATCTATTGAGATGATCATGTGATTCTTGTCTTTGGCACTGTTGATATGGTGTATTACATTTATTGATTTGTGTATGTTGAACCACCTCTGCATTCCTGGGATGAATTCTACTTGATCATAGAGTATAATCTTCTTCATGAATTGTTGAATTCTATTTGCTAGTATTTTATTGAGTATTTTTGCATCTATGTTCAGTTAGGCAATTGGCCTGTAATTCTCTTTTTTGATGGGGTCTTTCTCTTGTTTTGGTATTAGGGTAATACTTGTTTCCAGGAATGAGTTAGGGTGACTTGCTTCTCTTTTAATTTCATTGAAGAGTTTGAGGTGTGTTGGCATTAAGTCTTCCCTAAATTTCTTGTAGAATTCAGCAGTGACTCCATCAGGACCTGGGCTTTTCTTTGTTGGTAAGGTTGTAATTAATTTTCAATTTTATTAACTGAAACTGGGTTATGCAGCAGTTTCACATCTTCTTGTTCCAGCTTTGGTAATTCATATGTTTCTAGGAATCCAACCGTTTCTTTTATGTTATCAAACCTATGAGAGTAAAGATTTTCAACCTAGGTATTGATGATCTTCTGTATTTCCACTGTATTTGGGCTTTGGGCTCGAATTGCTCTTCTTTTTCTAGAAGTTTGTGGTGCACCATTAGATTCTTTTTGTGTTCATTTCATTTCTCTGATGTGGGATTTAGTGCTATAAATTTCCCTCTGAGGACTGCTTTCATTGTGTCCCACAGGTTCCAGTAAGTTGTATTTACATTTTCATTCAATGGTAGATATTGTTTAATTTCTTCTGTGACCTATTGGTTGTTTAGGAGGATGTTATTTTCCATGTGTTTATGGGGTTCTTACGGGTTTTTTGTCATTAATTTCCAGTTTTATTGTGCTATGGTCAGATAATATGCATGGGATTATTTTAAATTCTTTTGCATTTATTTAAGCATGTTCTGTGGGCTAGTATATGATCTATTTTAGAGAATGACCCATGTGCAGCTGAGAAGAATGTGTATTCTGATGTTGTTGGGTGGAACACTCTGTATACATCTACTAGGTTCATTTGTTCACAAATTTGATTCAGTTCTGTAATTTCTTTGCTGATTTTTTGATTGGTTGATCTGTCTCTTTGTGACAATGGGGTGTTAAGGTCCCCAATGTAACTGTACTATTGCTTATTTGATTTTTCATGTCTGTTAAGATTTGTCTTACATAGTTGTGTGCTCCCATATTTTCTGCATATATATTTATGATTGTAATCTCTTCCTCTTCAAGGTTTCCCTTAATAAGTATGTAGTGAGCTTCTTTATCTCTTTTGATCCTTCTTGGTTTGAAGTTCACATTGTCTGCAAACAGAATGGCTACCCCTGCTTTCTTCTGGGTTCCTGTTGAATGGGATTATAGTGTTCCATCCTTTGACTTTTAGACTGTGAATTTCCTTTTGAGCTAAATGTGTTTCTTGTACACAGAATATTGTTGGATTTTGTTTCTTAATCCACTTTGCCAGTCTGTTTCTTTTTGTTGGTGAGTTCATACCATTTACATTGCTTGATATAACTGATATGTACTGATTTATCTCTGTTATGTTATCTTTCTGTTTTTGTTTTTCTACTTTTTCTGTTTAATTGTTTGCCCTATTTAGTGGTTTCCTTCTGCCATTGTTCTTGGAATTGTAGTCATCTTTATCTCTTTCTAGCGTATCTTTCAGTACTGTTTGTAGTGTTGGTTTGGTGGTCATGAATTTTTTCAGTTATTCTTTGTTATGGAAGTATCTTATTTCTTCATCGATTTTCAAAGTGTTTTGCAGGGTACATCAATCTAGGTTGAAAGTTGTTTTCTTTCAGGATTTGAAATATTTCACTCCAAGCTCTTTTTGAAGGTTTGTGTTGAGAAGTCTGCTGTGAGTTTGATAGACTTTCCTTTGTAGGTGATCTGTTTCTTTCCTCTGACAGTTTTTAGTATTGTATTCTTGTGCTGGATTTCTGATATCCTAATTATTATATATCTGTGTGAAGATTTATTTTGGTTATGGCTATTTGGGGTGCTATATGTCTCATTTATCTGCATGTCAAGTTCTTTCCTGTGCTTGGAAAATTTTTTGCTATTATTTCTGTAAATAGTCTTCTTATGTCATTTGTGTTGACCCCTGCTTTTTCATTGACACCTATCAATCTCATATTATCTCTCTTTGCATTATCTTTCAATTGTTGAATCGTTGTTTCTTTGTTGTTTTTTAAGAGATCTTTTCTTTCATGATTGTAAGCTTCCATCCTGTCTTCAAGGTCTGAGAGTCTATCTTCACCTTTATGTAAATGGTTTTGCCAGCTTTCAGTGGAATTTTTAATTTCCTGAATATCCCTTTGAATTTTTGTCATGCATTCTAATTCTGTCTTATATTGTTCTTTCAGGGTTTCCATCGTTTTCTTATGTTACTCTATTTTTTTCTTAGATCTTTTTTAGATACACTCCACTTTTCTTTCATATTGTTTTTCATTTCTTTTTTTTATGTGGGAGATTATTTCTGATCTGATTGCCTCAATAACTTCATGGAGTTGTTTCTTTATTTCAGTTGCTACCATTTCAGAAAGTTCAGTTGTCCGTTTTCCAGTGTCTTCCATTTCAGTGTCTCCTGGGTTTGTTCTTCATGGGCTGGAGGACTGAGACTGCATCTTGCTGTTTCATTTTATCATTTCCTCTGGCACTCATGTGGCTGGCCAAGCACCCTCCTAATGGATAGCAATGGAACACTGTGCTGGGTAGAACTTCGATCCTTTGATATTCCTATGGCTAGCTGGGGTACACCCCTGAACTAGGGCACCTGAGCCTTGTGTTGTGATGGGCAGAGCTCCAAATCTTCAGGGCCCACTGGCTAGGCTGGTCACTTCCTCATGCATTGCTATGGGGCTATAAGGTGGGCAGGGACTCGGTACCTCTGTGACCTGTAAGACTGACAGGCGTTACCCTGATGGATTGTCTTGGGTTATGCTGATACACTGGGCTGGGCAGAACTCAGATCCTTGTGAAGCTAGCAGGGACACCCCCTTGAAATGTGTTGCTGGGGCCTTGTGCCCGGCTGGGTGGAGTTCAGAACCTCCAAGTCCCAGGCAGCTAGCAGGGACATACTCCTGGAGTGTGGTGCCATGGCCTTGGTCCTGGCTGGGTGGAGCTCAGAACCCTGGGCTCTGCATGGCTAGCTGGGACACACACCTGTACGGTGGCATTGGGGTTTTGTGCTCTGATGAGTGACTCCAGGACCCTTTGACTAGGCTGATTGCTCTATGATGGGCAGCTCTGGGGATGTAGGCTGGGCAGGGCTTAGTACGTCTGTGACCTGTGAGGCTGGTCCAGGCATTCCTCTGATGGATCGCATTGGGTTGCACTGGGATGCTGGGCTGGGCAGAGCTCAAACCCTCCATGCAGCTAGCAGGGCTGCACCCCAGAGTGTGGCTGAGTCTTCACAAATTTAAAGAAGTGTACATTTCTGTAAATTATTTGTTGAATAGTGGTATAAAGCAATGTTACTGTATTACCATGGATCATTGTGAAAATCATACCATGAGTTAAAATCCGAATCACTTATTTTGCTCTATAACATTATAATAACTGAACACACACATACACACAACATGCTGAAATAAAAAGGAATTTGAATACTTTTTGGGTCAGAAATGTATAGAAACATTCAACTCTAAGTAGGAAACTTGAGTCACTCCCTGTTAGTCTCACCTGCTGCTGAGTAGCTTGGCTGCTGTGGGGTGACAGGTGTGAAAATAATCATGCATAGTAGAGAACTGGACCCATCTTACAGATGCAACTACCAATCGGGCCCAAGACTTTACATATAAAGCTATATAACAAATCAAAGAGAGCTGTATAGCTAGTGTTATAACCATGTGACCAGTGGCAATGTAACTAGCTTCTGCAGTTCGTCTAATAGCACCTAAATGCTACAGCTTCCAGTAGAAAATCTGGATCTAAAAGTAGGAGGGCAAAGGGAGCATAGTTGGGGGAGGTCACCATTTCTCTGCTAGGAAACAAAGAAAGAAAATTGAAACAAAAAGTAAGAAACTACAACAGGAAAACTAATGCTATCAGTGATACTCAGTATATACTGATAGTACATTAATCTTATCTTTAAAAATATAAATAAAATTATAGTCAGGCCTTTAAATAAGTGTAGGGCTGGGGCTGTGGCTCAGTGCTGAGGCTCTTACCTTGCATGAGCATGGCCCTAGATTTGATCCCCAGCAACACAAAGACAAAAACAAAAACGAAAAAATTATATCAATTAAAATTTGATAAAATTTTGAAAAATATAACATTGTCAGATCTGCAAACCAATTGATTGGAAATATTTAGTACAATGAAAATCTCAGGAAAAGTTAAAGTTTTTCCTGGATAAAAGGATATATTTAGCTTAACAAATAGAAAAATGGATCTAAGAAATACTGCCAGAACACCTCATGGGAATGTAAAGAAATGAAAAGTAGCTGGTGCAGTGGCACATGCATATAATCCCAGTATTCTGGGAGACAGAGTCAGGAGGATCACAAATTTGATTCCAACCCTGGGCATTTACTAAGTCCTTACCTTAAAAAAAAAGAGCATTTAACAAGCTTAGAAGACGCAGATATGAATAAAATTGCAGGCCCTGAAATAGAGAAAAAGAGATTGGCAAAGGAGCAGTCTTTAGGCAGTTATAGTGGAACATTTTCTAGAAGAAAGAAAAGATGTAAGTCTTTCGTATGGACTTTGGTTGTTCTAATACTATGAAATATTTAGAAAAAAGAGATATCAAAGTTTGTAGAGAAAGAGAAAGAATTACTTTAAAACCAAATGACAGTTGCTCTGACCTCAGATTTCTCATCAGCATCGATAAATGGCAAAGGCCAAGACAAATATATTTTTACAAGCATAAGATAAAGAACTTTACTTCTTCTTTGACAGTAAAGACATTAATAAAAGTATTTTCAGGGATTTTACATCTAAGGTAGTTTGACATTCACCTTTTGAAAAGAATTACCAAGGGTTATTCTTTAGATTGAAGGAAAAAGACCTGAAATGAAATAGAGAAATAGAAATAGTGATGAGCAAAGAAACCATCAGAATATGATACTAAGTATAAAATTAGTATTGATTGTAAAGTAGTAATAACTCATTTTGAGACATTAAGATGGAAATAAAAATTCATTTAACACTGAAAAGGAATGTGTTTGAGATGGGAACAGTAATAATGAAATGAATAAATTGCTTTAAAAATGTATTAATAAATGTATATATACATTAAGCCATAATGTTAATAAAAATTAATAAAGTTTACTTGATCAAGATTTACTAAATTGATTTAAGAAATTTATAAAATGTCTTCAACATAACTTATACAGAGTGAATGTACCCATGTCATTTATTAAAACTGACCATATATTATGTCAGAAACAGTGACTGGTAAAAGTATATTGTGTTCAAATCAGTGGAAACAAACATTTTTATAGAACAACTAAATTAGAAATTAAAAAATAGTATCAAAATGAAACTTAAAATGACAAATTTCTATTTGGAAATTTGCAAAATATGTTTGTAAATAATTCATGGATCACTCCCAAATGTGTTTGTATTCTCAAAAATATTTAAACCTCAGTGGCAATTTCCAGTGACCAGCTGTGAAAGTCCCTATTTTTATTTCCTTTTATTTTTTATTTTTTTGTTTGTACTGGGCATTAAATTCAGAGAAGTGTGAACTGTGTGTTGTGCTCCACCACTGAGCTACATCCCATCTGCATAGCCAGTTATTTCTACTGAAAATGTGCGATGTAGCTGTAATCAACAGAAAAGAAAAAGGATTGTGCATTAATATATAGTGCTTATCTCAGGCACTAGAAAAAAGACGAATGATGAGGACTAATGATAGAAAAAGTATACAGAAATAGTGAAATATACAATAGAAGCAAAAATTGTAACCCACACAAAATAGCAGATTCCTTAAAAATATTTTATTATATTATTTTCTAGGATTAAAAAACCAGTGCATGTAATTTATGACTACTAATTACTAACTTTTTATTATTTTATTAATTTGCTTATGGGTGAGATTGGTTTATAATCAATCATTACTCCTATGTTTAGAAATTCAGATTCTAAGAGAGCAATTAACTGATATTGGTAGGATGGAGGAGGATCTCTTCAGTCCACTGTGTCAACATCATTCTCTTTCAACTCCTGTTACCCTCTTTTTTGAAGTTGTCACATTTATTGTCTTGCTGTCAGCATCTTTAGGGTCCACTCAGTCATTCAGTACATCCCTAAGTGAATGGCTGGTACTAGTCAGTGTTTGGGTGCAAAGGATATAGTGATGAGCATGATAGGAAGATAGGAAAAGAAGTACAATGAATTGCTGACAAAGGGTACTGAGATAATTCAATGGGAAATTGTATCTAGGAAACTTAGTAGATAGCCTAGCAGAAAAGGGGCCATTGCACTGAGAAAGTGAAATTTAAAATAGATTCTGAAATATGCTCAAGTCGAGTAACATCAGAAATGGGGGGGGAGGTGTTCAAGGGATAAATGAATCCTAAATGCAAGAGAGTACTTGTATTGATTGATGTTAACACATATGTTTTTGATAAGTAAAATTGTTCATAATCAAAGTATAAATATTTATGTTTACAAATTATTCTTTGTCAATTTAAGCTACTGAATTGAATAAAGCAGCCTGGAGTTTCTAACCCTGAGTATAATCATAGAAGTATGGCCTATATATTTAGAAAATGTGTTAGTCACTTTGAATATAAAATAAACACAGTGCTTTGTAAAAAGAAGATGTTAATCACTATAAATTAACAGTTATCACCATTGATTCATTCAGTTCTCATAATAAATTGTTGAAGTAATCATTACTCTTTTAATGTCAGACCTGATATTCAAAGAGGTGAAGTACTTTTAAGGATAACATATATAATTTTTGTTATGGATTAGGCTCAGATACCAATTTTCTTCTAGGTGAGTTTTCTTTCTCACGTTCTTAAGAGGATCAGCTGTAAAAGTGAATTCTATATCAGACAGATTTTTTTTTTTCTTTTTGCAGAACCGGGGATTGAACTCACAACCTCGCACCTGCCAGGGCAGGCGCTAAAGCCGCTGAGCCAAACTCCTGGCCCTGGTTTTCTGAGGCAGGGTCGCACTATGTAGCTCAGACCGGCCTTTCGCTCGCGTTGTAGCCCAAGCCGGCCTCAAACTCAAAATGCTTCTCCTACCTCAGCCTCCCGAGTGCTGGGGTTAAAGGCGTGCACCACCAAGCCCGGTTTAGATTGTTTTGTAATTATTTTTTCTATGTTTAAGGCATATGAGTATTGTTGCTCAAGAATACTATTTAATAGAGCTTCTGTATTCTATTCACATCAGTGTTTAAAACAGAAAGAGCCTGCTACATAGTGTGACCCTGTCTCAAAAAACTAGGGGCAGGAGTTTGGCTCAGTGGCTTAAGCACCTGCCAGGCAGGCGAGAGGTTGTAAGTTCGATCCCCAGTGCCACAAAAAATAAATAAATAAATAAATAAATAAATAAGAACATAAAACAGAGAGCCTGTATAATTCATTTACTGAAGTGGAAATTGAATGAAACAGAAAGAGCATTGTAATATCAAATTGCATAGCATTTTACTATACCAGAATAATATTAAAGTTATTAGCTAAAAATCTTGAAAAATTAAGTCATTAATGATATTTATAATTTAATGTGTGCCACAAGATGAAATTTTCCTCATTTTTAACATACATGAATTACAGCTTCCATTTTTGATGTCCCTGTAATTGTTGGAAAGAAAACTGTCGGGTAACCCAAGTATATTTCTTTACCAAAGAAGAATGCAGAGCATAGTATGTACTCAATGCTTAGTTACTAATATAGCTTAAGAAACCCAAACAAGCAAAATGAAAATAATGTATTATTTTATTGATAGCTCTTCATTCTATACTGATAAAATAATTATCTTCAGCAATTATTTTTGTTCTATAATAAAAATCAAGTTAAATAATTGCCAATGTAAGTCTCTTAGGAGATATAAAAAACATAAATATCCTTTCACAATTCCTCTTTCAACTAGTGGAAAATGTTCTCAATTTTCAAAGAATATTTTCCTATCAATATTTGCCTATGCCTCATTTCTTATATCGTTGAGTTAATAAAAACAGACACATTAATTAAGGAAGCATTACACTTCTTAATTATTCATATGAATTTTTATTATATTCCATTTTAGAAAGTAAGATAGATTGTTACTATCAAATTAGAATTAGTAAATATCTTTACATTTAAAATGTATGTGATTTTTAATGTATAGTGCACTCAATAATGATTAGAATATTATAGTCTGTGTCCAGAATGTTAGCATTGTGGGAGAGGACTGTGGGGAAAGTTCCATAACTTCTCTCTATATCTCAAACTTTCTGTTTTTTAAAATCAAGATAATCTCTCTCCCACGCCTTGAAGTAATGTGCAAACGTTAGAGAAAATGCCATAAAATCAATTCATAGTGATAAAATAAGTACACTTCCAGGATAAGGGAAAAGTCATAAATCGTAGGATGATTATACCAGGAAATATATTTTGAAATGCTCCCCAAAAGGAATACGCAGATGTAAAAACAGTCTGTCTTTATACTAAGGTTATACTCTTTTCCTTTGTGACTTCTCCTGAATTGTTGCAGCATATCATTGCTGTTCAGGAATTGTGAAATTCATTAAAATCATGTTGAATGCTTACTTTGTGGTAGACCTGTATTGTGCCCTGGGATTGGACAGTGGGGAGACTAAATCTCTGGTTAGTGCATAGCTTAATTGGAAAATCAGATTTTATTTTATGCTTTTAAGTGAAAAAATAATTATGTCCCTAGAAAAATGCCTACCAGATAATCTGTACTCGTTTATTGGTAGTTCACACAATTTCACAACAGTAGATTTAGTAATAGTAACTCCTAACTAGCACTTTTACGCTGGTGTGAGGACTTTTTAAATTTTTTTTTCTACAATACAGTAATTGTTTTACTGAATACTATTATGTACTTTTTTGTTAAATACTATATATGGGAAAAGTAAGATAATTTTTAAATGGTCTAAGTCCTATTTGTATGAAATGAACACTTGGATAGGATGAAATTATAATGCAATAAGACAAGAAAAGAAATAGAAGTAAGGCAGGAAGATATGCAGCAGACTTTGTTCATATATGACGTAGTTATTTATGTAGAAAAATCCAGAAGACTCAAAAAAATCCTCCAGGACCTAATACAGTATAGTGAAATTTCAGAATATAAAGTTATTATACAATATAATCATTTTTCGTATATGCCAATTAAAAACTAGATTTTGAAATTAAAAATATGCTACCATTTACATTAGCACCCTCTGAAAGAAAAAGGTATAAATCTAATAAAACATATAGATGAACTGTATGAGGGAAACTGCAACACAAATTTCAATGAAAAGGAACATTTAAATAAATATCAAATTTTCCTGTATAAGAAAATTCTATTTTGTCCAAGTGTAAGTTCTTCTCAATTTGTAGATTTAATTTAATGTTAACCAGCAAGTTATTTGATTAATATGAACAAACTTTATTCTAAAGATTGTTTTGAGAGGCAAAGGACCCTTGTTTGCCAACACAATACAAGTGGAGAAGAGCAAAGTCTGAATGTTGACTCTAGCAGACTGCAAGATATACTATAAAGATCCACTGATAGAGTCACTGTGGCTTTGTTGTAAGAATAACCAAATAGTTCACTAAAACAGAATAGAAAGACCAAAAATAGGCTTATATAAATATAATCAACTTCTCTTTGACTAAAGCTGAAAGGTAATATGATAAAAAAAAACATGATAAAGAAAGCATAAATATTTTAGGAAGTGGTGCTGGAACCAGTAGACATACACCTGCAAAAAGGAATGTAGATACAGACCTTATACCTTTCACAACTATTAACTCAAAATGAATCATGAGCCTAAATGTAAATGGCAAAACTAAACTTAGAATATAACGAAGGCGAAAATTCATATGACCTTGTTTTTGGCATTGACTTTTTAGATCTGATATCAAAAGCAAAATTTGTGGAAGAAATTATTGATATGCTGGACATCATCAAAATTAAAAACTTGCCTGGCATAATGTCACACCCAAATAATCCCAGCACTCAGGAGGCTGAGTTAGGAAAACTGTCACAAATTTTAGAGTACATAGTGAGTTTAAGGCCTGCCTGAACTACATGATGAGACCCTGTCTTTAAAAAAATGTTAAAAACTTATTGTCTGCAAGACACTGAAGAGAATGAAAAGATGAACCACAGAATGGGACTACAATGAACGTATGCAGAGAAGAACTGTTATCCAAAATACATAACAAACCTGTAAGACTCACCAATAAAAAAACTCAAATGACAAAATGGAATAAAGACCTTGACAGTCATCCCACCAAAAATAGATGGTTAATAAGGATATGTAATGATGTCCATTATTGCATATCACCAGGGAAAAATTAAAGCTCTGGATTATAGCTGGGATTAGGATATTGTGGTATTACCAATTTATTTTAAACTTTGTATTGGTTAGCATATACATGCTCATGTAAAAACAAAAGAAATGAAAAAATGGATTCAAAGATGGAGTTTTCCCTTAAGTATCTTACAATCTAAAAATGAAATCTAATAGGTATTACTGGTAAATTTTGATTAAGTATTAATAAAAAGTGACTAAATACTAGGGGAACATATCTGAGAGCCGTTTAGCTCAGAGTAATTGGCATTTCTAGTTCTTGGTGACAATACTAATTGTGGTCATTTCACTGTTTCTTATATACTTTGGGTGGCAGATTTGATTTAGAGTAGTTATGTATGTGCCATGAGGTCAAAATAATGACCTGTTTCCCACATGTCTCACTTCAACGAAAAAAGAAAGGTTCACTCTATTTCTTGCTTTTTTCCTGAGTTTCACAAGAAGAAGCTACTTTCTTTTAAAACCTATTTTGTACAAATAATACTGCAAAGTAATCTATTAAATATTCAGTTTACCCATAGTATGAATTTATTTGTAGAATACTTCCATAGCCAAAGTTTGAAGACAGAACAGGAATGTTCACCTTCTCTCCCTTCCTCCCTCCCTGTCTCTCTCCCTCCCTCTTTCCCTTCCTCTCTCTGCCTCTTCCTCTCTTTCCTCTTTCACTCTTGCCATGTTGGGGATTGAACCTAGCACCTCTCACATGCTAGACAAGTACTCTAACAATGAACTATATCTGAGGCTCCAATTTATTTATTTTACCGTTAGTGCTGTCAATTTCTCTTTATATGTTTAAAATTATGAAGATTCACACAGATTTACAATTGTAAAATCTTGTGGGTGAATTAACCTTTTATTACTATGAAAGGTTCTTTAACATTAGTAATTTACCTCCATTTAATATCTCATACGTTTGATATTGGCATATAAGCAATAGCTTTCTTTATGTTAGTGTTTGCATGGTGTAACTTTTCCCACAGTACATATTTATGTCTTTATGTATCATTACATTTAAGGCGTGTATTTGTTAAAGACTTTATCTTTTAATGCAATTTTTAGTCTGTTTACATTTAATGAAATTATTCATGTTTGTATTCTACATCTTACTGTTTTTTATTTTCTCACCTTTCTGCGCCTATTAACTTTCTTTTGTTTATTTCCTTTGAATAAACAAAGTATATTATTGTAAATTCCATTTTCACGTTCTAGTACTTACTGTAGAGATGAAGAAAATCCTTAACATTACAGTCTAATAAATGTTAGTTATTACCACTTAAACTGACAGTACTGCTTTCTGGTAAAATTTATGTATCTTATCTCTCATGCCTTGTGTTACACATTTTAGTTTTATTTTTCTTGAATTCCACATGAAAGGCACTATTATTTTCTGCAGTCAATATTAACTTACATTTTCTCACATATTTCAATATTTAATGCTTTTTATTCTTTCTTGCATCTCTGTTTCCATCTGGTATAATTCTTTCTTCCTCAAGAACTTCTTTTACTATTTTTTAGTATTTCTCATATTGCTGCCAACAAAGTCTTTCAGAAAATTTTTTCATTCTTCATTCACATTTGAAGGATGTTTTGCTTCTGAATAGAATTCTAGGAATGTGGTATTTTCAGTGTGATAGAAACACCATTTCACATTCTGACTTCTGTTGTTCCTTTTGAGGGTTAAAGCTGTTGGCCTTTTTGTTGCTCATCAATATCACTGTGTGTTTATTGTTTGGATTTACAATTCCTTATTTTTCTTATTTGCCTTTTCAACAATCTTACTATTCTATTAATCAATATGATTTTCTTTATATTTTCCTTGTTTAAGATTTTGGAACTTCTTGTGGCAATCCTGTCAATTAATGAGAGCAAATTCTTAGCCTACTTCATTGTAATAATTACTCTGCCTTATTTTCACTCTCCTCTCCTTTTAGGAGTCCAATTATGCATTTTCAGAGCTCTATGTTTTGTTTTCTATCTCTCTTGTTCAATTTTGTATTTTTTGTAATGACTTTCCATGCTTTGCAGTAGTTTTTTCTGCTCCATCTTTCAGATCATTAGTCTTTTATTTGATCATTGTCCAACTTTCTGTTAAATATTGTGCATGGAATTTTAATATCAATTTCTGTGCATTTTTTCTAATATTTCTTTTCTATTTTATCGAATTCCCAATTTATGAAAGTTCACATTTATGTTATAAATTTTTAACATATTTACCATAATTTTTCTGAGGTCTGCATTGTGTATTTATATTTATTTGTATACGCAGCTTGATTTTCTTGTTTTTTTTTGTTTCATGGCAGGTGAGAAAAGCTTGGTCAAAAACCAAGCATGGTTAAGTGACCCTTACTAGAATTTGTGGTTAGCATCTCATCCTCTACAGCAGGTCTACTCTATCATTTGGTAGTTTGAAAAGATGGATTTCAGTGAGGACTAATCACCTTCATTCTAATCTGAGGCTGTGAACTCAAGAGTAAATTGCTCATCTACCTCTGGTTCGCCCCAGAGACAAGTTCTGCTGTGTGCACAATGTTTGATAAGGCTAAGAAAATCTTCTTTAGCCACTCTGCAGTCCAGTTTCTCTATTACTTTCACTATCAAAGGCAGAAAACTCTCCTCAGCTTTAGAGAAGCTTTGTTTAGACCCTTAGCTTTGTGTCTTACTGAGAAGTAACTTTATTTCTCTGCATTTTCTTCTGCTCCAATTTGTTGGAATCCTGTTTCCAAACACTGTTTCTAGAATGTTGTCACAGTTTCTCTTGCTGGTTCTTCTAAACTGTTGTGTCTTTCAAGATTTCTTGACTTTCCTACTTTTTCTGAAAGGTGGCAAATGTGGCAGGGTAAAGTGACTTCTAGACTCTCATCCCACTTCTTTCATGCCTTTTTCTCTGACTTTTTGGCACCTCTAAGTCTGGTTTACTTCAGTACATTTCTCATGCTTTAATCAAATTTCTAAAATGTTACTCTTCGAAAACTATTCCATCATAGTCAGAAGTATATGTAAAGAAATTATTTATTCAGTCACTTCTATGTGTCAGGTAGGTACTAAATGCTGGTTAATTTCTTACACATGACATCATATTTTCTCTCAAGGAACTAAATTCTACAAACTGACGTGAAAACTGAACATGTGGGAGGCTAGGTAATTGGTTATGTTAGAGTCATACAGATTACACTATGGGAGTTCACAGAAGGAACCTCCTACTTGAGCTAGATGTGGAAGTAGGGAAGGTGACTCAGAAATGCTATTTACTTATTTATTTATTTATTTTTGAGACACAATCTTGGTATGCAGTTCGGGCTCACATTGAACTCATTGTGTAGCCCAGGCTGACCTTTAACTCATTACAATCCTCGTACCTTGGTCTCACAGATTACAGGCTTGTGCCACCATGGGATTACAGGCTTGTGCCACCATGTCTAGTTTAGGAGGTATAGCTCTTGGAAGGAATTTTAAAGATTGACATTTAGTCAGCCTTAGGACTTCATCTACTAGACAGAATACAAATTCCACATGTGTCACATTAATATTGAAAAGGCACTGCTTATTGCTAATTAAAACACTAATGGAGTTGAAATATTAAAAGTATGTCTCAGATTCTAAAATTTAATTTTAAAATTTTAATTATGGCAATTTATTTTCCCATAGGTGTTTAAAAGAATGAACATCCCACAGATCAGAGATCCTTCTCTGCCTCCTGCAGAAAAAATGCCTGAAGCCTATTCTGCAAAAATTGCTCTTTTTGGTGCTGGGCCTGCCAGTATAAGTTGTGCTTCTTTTTTGGCTCGATTAGGCTACTCTGACATCACTATATTTGAGAAACAAGAATATCTTGGTGGCTTAAGGTAATGACTACACTTACTTTACGTTTGTAGTGTCAAAAATGATGAGGTAAAATAATTATGAACATTGTTGTTTTAGAATCATAGAGGAAACTTTAGACTCACCAGATGGTATTCTCATGTTCTTTTCCCAAATGTTCAAATTTTGATTACATTACTCACTTTAATTTTGCAGTTGGCTTTAAGCAATATTTGTTTAAGAAGTTATCTGTCTAGTTTGTAGATATATGACAAATCTCAGAAAAAACAGTTTTTGGTTACTAGGAACTAGTCATATGAAAAACATGTTTTGTACCTGTGGATAGTTTCCTTATGGAAATGTATCAGAAAATCATGGCTATTTGAGGTGAAGAAGGCCTAACTTCTTAGAATATTGGTCCTTTCATTCATTGTTTTCTTACATGTTATCCTGCTCATATATCTTTAGTTTGCAACCTCTGTAGTTTGCATTTGATTACAATTTTTGTCACAATCTACTAAAAATGTTGTCTTTAAATCCAAATGTTGTAATGTCTCCATATTTAGTACTTTTAAAATATTTGATTATGATCAGTGTTACCACTGTAAATCAGTATTCAGGCACATAGTCATTTTATTCCAGTGTGAATTCATACATAGAAAGGGAAACTGGTCACTTTGTGTCAGTGATTTTCAGATGTTTAAGCCAAGAATAATTATAATTTGATTTATTTAAGGCAGATGGAATTCTATACTGTACATTATTACATTTATGATCAAAAACATAATTTTGTATAAGTAAGGAGTATATATTTAAGACATTTAATGTAAAAAATTAGAAACAATTTAGTGACAAGTTAATAGTTACCAATTTTAATTGTTTTCCCAAAATGCACTGTTTTATGTTAAAAAATCATGGATTGTGAATTATAACCATTTGGAAAAACATTTTGACATCTAGCATTTAAGCCTTTTATAGATACTACAGTATTTGTTAAGCAGGTTTGTTATACATTGTTTATAGAATATAACTTTAATCAAATTATGACTAAAATTTGTGATGTTTCTTGTTTACTAGTATTTGTAAATATGTGGTAATAAATATATAAATCTAAGAAAAAATATATAAATCTCAATATTGGTCAAGTGACACTAAGTTAAACCCAAGATATTATAAAATTATCAACTTGTTTCATTTACATAAATACTTTGTTATACTTGTTGACACATATATGTCAATACATAAGCTAATACGTTATATGAAACTATTTGAATCACATACAAAAATATTACATAATGGGAAAATATTTTAGAAAAGATATGAAGCATAAATAAACTGATTGTCACCAAATAGTTATTTTTCAGTGTTAAGGTTTCATCACATTTGACTTGAACTGATTACATGTGTTTTATAAATTATTTTTCTTTTCTTTCTTTCCTTTTATTTTTTTTTATTTTTTTTTTGTACTGGGAATTGAACTCACAACCTCGCACTTGCCAGGCAGTTGCTGAGCTAAATCTCCAGCTTGAACTATTTTTCCTAGGAAATAAAATACTTACAATATTATTTACTAGGAAGGATTTAGAATATTTTAATGGCATGTTATCACAGCTTTATTAATTAGGAAAAATGTAATATATTAACAATAGATGTATAAGCGTTGTAGGAGGTTTTCAGTTATATACATCACCTAATATGTGAGCTAATTTGAGAAATATAAACTTATGGCTGTATGCCTTGATAGATCAGTAAAAATCTTCCTGCTCCTTGATTTCATTTTCACAGGAAGCCTAAAATGGGACCAGCTCTGTTTTTGAATTATTATGTGTTGTCAATTTTAGTAGATGATTATGGTTATTAGGCTCTTTCTATTTGTTTTACATTCACATGCAAGTTAGACATTTTTAAGTCATATAAATTGGCACTAAATTTTCATTTTTAAATATTTATTGACCATTTTCAGTGGGGTGCACTGCACTGGTTTGATGAGAAAATACTTTTTGGTGGTTGTTTTGAAATTTTATTTTCTTTCTTTTGCCTTTGAACTTTTGCAGTGCCTGAGAACAGTATGGAATGTTTAATCAGTCTTGTTTGTCCTGTCCATTAGTAGTGGCATTCTGTGTTACTGTTACACGATTATAAACACGGACATGAATTTAGCCAGAATTACAACAAAACAGTTTTCTATTTTCTCACTTAATTACAGATACTGCTCATTCTCTTGTATTTTCAGAGTTGCTAAAAAAAGATTAAATTAGTATTGTATTTAAAATCAGTTACTTAAAGAGATGATAGGAAATTTTATCTGTCCTCTTTTACATTTACATAGTATTTTTTTAATCCCTGATGAATTAGTATCCCAATTAAAGACCACTAGGATCAGTGAAAGATGTCCAGAATTTAATTTCTATTGTATAGAAAACAATCAATTGATTACTTTTGTTTCCATAGCAAATTCATAAAATAATCAATGGTATTGCTTTTCCCAAACATGCCTTTTAAACGTGGTGTTAAAAACATTAAAAGAATTTCAGAGGGTGATTTTGAAGATAAATGGTGTTGAGATTGCTTTGTATGCATGCACGTATTTCCTGACGATTTATTCACAATTTAATATTTATAAACTATGATATTGTGTTCAATAGTAGTAACATACTGTACCTTGATATAATTATTTCAAACATTACAGTGTTTTCATTATAACAATTGTATTTCATGTTGATGGTCAATAAAGAAAAATGCAGTCTAGGTCAAACAGATGTAGCCTTTGGAAATATTTTGATAATGTAGGATCACAAATTCATAATGCAAATTTAAAACTGAAGCACAGCCCTGCCTAAGAATGAGAACTGCACTTTAAAAGAATGGAAAGGAGTTATAAGTAAATTCTATCACACATAAGAATAGAAAAGTCATTTTTCCATGTTATCTGACATTCCAGTAACTGTACAGAAAGATTTATGGTTACTGCAAGAAAATTTGTCTTCAAACTTTAGACTGTTAAAAAATATATAGATAGAAGAAGAAAAAAGTTTCTGTAGGTAGAACAAACTTGGTAAGTAATCATTCCTATCAAATTTTGTCTTTTATCTTTTTATCTTCTTTTCATTCCGTATTCAGGGATACTCCCATTTATACTCTTGTGTTTAAGTGCTAGCCACATATAAATTATTTGAACATGTGTATGTGTCCTGAGTTCTCTCTCTATTCTGAGCAACAGATTCATGCATTCATACCCTGAGTATCTCCTCTTCGTAAGATTTACCCTGTCAGTGTTCTTCCTCTTTTTGAGCTTGCCATCTCTGGGGGTGGCCAGCACCAACAAATATGGGAATTATCTGGATTATTCTTAAATACCCTTTCATTTGTATTTCATGCATACTTTAAAAGTGTCCTTTCACCTCTCCATTTATGAGGTCATTTACCACTCACATCCTATACCACTGTGGTAGACTCCAGATAGGTCTCTTGGCTTCTTCTCCAGATCTTGTCCAAAAAAAAGGTTATATGACACATATTGAGACCATAATTAACTATATTCAACAGGCCTTAAATGACACCACAGCTGATCTCTCTCTCCTAAATAAAAAAGGAAAAATTAATAAAACAGACTGTCCTCCAAACTCGAATGACATTAAACATTCTAAGGGCACAGGAGGTACTTATGTAATTGTAAAAACTAAATGTCTGTACATTACTGATCCTTTGGCAAATATCTCAATTAACTCTTCAAGATATTAGATGACAAATCAATGACATGTCAGATTCTAAAATTTCCTGGACCTTATCCTTATCTTCCTTATAGGAAGCCATTACTACCTCCTCTTGTTGGAAATCTTTGTTAACTGTACTCATAATAATCCTGTTGATTCCATTATTTGGCCCATGCATACTTAATTATTTCTTTGCCTTTGTCTCCTTCAGACTTAAAGCTGTACACCTACCCAAGATGAATGTGCCTGGTATCTATTGAGGACTGTTAGTTAGGAGCTTTGCAGAGTATCCCTGACTGCCTTTGAACATCTATGACTCCTTTTAGCCTGAAGAAGCCAGATCGGTCATTGCCTGTTAGCCCTCATGGCAGTTTGGGTTACTTCTTCAAAAAGGGCAGTGTTACAGGCAGCTGAGTTATATCGAAATATTATAGGCAGTCAGACAGTGCTAGGCCCTCAAAGGAGCCAGCACAGAGAATCAGATGTCTTATGACCTTGGAAGAGACACACACCTCTTGCTGTAGGCCAGATCTCAAGACAGAAGGCAAAACAAATGCAACCACACCCAAAGTATAAACCTTAGGGATTAGGTATGGATCATTTTGAGAAGTCAGGAATTACCATCCCAGCCCCCTACAGAAAGAGTCACTGACCTGTAAGAATGCTTGCTTACTATGTGACTCGCTTCCCTATTTATCCCTGATTGGGTCAATTTTACCTAAACAATTAATCTTATTGGTTGACCACTGTTCTGTCCCACCTCAAGCCCGTCTGTCTTGTGAGTTCCCAGTTTTCCCCATCATGGTTTTACTCTATAGAAATCATTAAAAAACACAGAGCAACCCACTTGGGACCCCTTCTGTCTCTCTAAGGCAGCTTTATTTCTCTCAATAAATATTTCTGTTCTTAAAAAAAAGAATTAGATAAAAACAAAAACAAAGACATTGTTTTAGTTTCCAAATCTTTGTATATTACTTTTCTCATTGTTACAAAAATTTCTGTTTGACCTAATATTCACTTATCTTTTACCATTTCTTCTTTCTTGCCTTCCATTATTATTTATTAAGCATCTACTTTATATTAGTAATTCTGGCACTTGAACTACAGGAATGAATAAAACAAGTAGTTGTTCAAATAGGGCTTATCTTTTAGTGATGAAAAGACAGATAACAGGGAAGTAATAAGACAAATATAGAGTATGTCAGATGATGATAAAGTATTTTCAAAATGCAAGTTTTGATGAAGAATAGAGCAACACAGCAGTGTAGGACTCTAGTGATTATCAATTTAAACAGCTATTCACATAACAAAGAATTTTCACTTGTGTAATGAAAACTACATGATAGATCACTGAACCTGTTTATCCGATATTCAAAAGAGAGGTACATTGATAAAGGTAGGGTGGACAGTTTTGCATTTCTGCATCACTTTTTCCCAAGTCTTAAGCAGGGTTCCTTGAAAAAGTTTCACCTAGGAGCAAGAAAAGGAAGTAACTAAAAGTCATTTGCTTGAAACTCAGTTACCATTCTTGCCCTAGTAAAATCCAGCATGGGACAGACACTTTGGATTCCAAAATATGGGCTGATATCCACTGACTAAATCTCTAGAAATGCCTTGGGCTAAACAGAAATCTTTAGCCCCAGAAAAATGAACTTGTATTCAGGGCCACATCACCATTGGCCAAAGGTAGAAGCTTTTGGCTCAGAAAAAGCCACAGCAACATTGGATGGGAATTTGATTTCCAGCTTAGTTTGAACCACCTTTAGCAGCCAAGGGATTTCATCCTTGGACTGTATCTTTCACAGCATCTCTGGGCTGTGGAAACCTTGAAACTTTGCGATATCTACAGATATCTCAGGGGTAGGGACTGAAAAAGGAGAGCAGCTGTCTAGAATTTCTGGACAGTCTTGGTGATAAAGGACCTTCTTAGATAATGCTAGTTTGTAGACTTTGGAGCAGATACATATTTTACCTGATGTGTATATATCAGTGTATGATCATAAGGATCAAGAACATTCAGAGAAATACTATGTTACCAAGTAGACAAAATAAGTTGCATGTGACTGAGATTATGAACATTCTGAAAAATAATTCATTATAACTATTTTAATGACGCTAAGTGAGTTTTAAGAAAATACAGAGAAGTAATTCGGGTTCAGCAGAGAAATTTAATAGAGAGGTTAAGGTAAGAAAAAAAATCAAACAAATTTCTACAGCAATAATTTAAATATATACATGTATATATGGTATGATGATGATAAATAAAGAAGGCATTGGTCATGGAGTATGAAGTTTGAACAAATCGTCTAAGGGAGTTGTCCGCAGACCAATGACAGAGTGGAGAATCCGAAGTTTAGTTTAAGGTATGATAATTTGACATAGCTGTTAGATGCTTGAGTGGATATAAAGGTTAGGAAATTAAATTCAAAGATAAAAATGTAGGGATTATTACATGCTGGTGGTGTTAAAAACCATAAGATGTCTTATCTGCCTGATTATCTTAGCCCACAATAAAACTGTTTGAAACACTGGTTCACATTTGGTTTTTCCATTTGTCACTTTGTATTATGTATGTGTGTATATGGCATCTCCTATCTGTTTTCTGATCCCATCTATTTATAAACATAAATGTATCATATTCATAACAATCATTTTATCATCTCCTGCTTGCTTATGGTAGCCAAACTTAACCAACATTTTGAGTATTCACACTCCACTATTTGCTCTAAGAGATGCTGGGAAATGTGATTCTCTCACTATTATTCATTATCACCTGAGCCAAGTAGGGTGCTGAGTGTTGGTTATAATGATTTTATGGCAGGATGGACTTCTGAGAGCTGCTGGAGGCCCAGCAACCTGGCATCCTGCTTTCTCTTGTGTCCTCTTCGTTTTTCAAAGTTTCACTGCTACAGACCCTGACTACTCCCTCGTCATTTCCTGCTACTCTGGTTATGTACTTCTTTGTTTCTGGCCAACAGAAAAGTTGTTTCTGCTTCTTATAACTTTCTTTTTCTGAGTTATTTCTTAAATCAGTCATTGGCCAGCATTAGCATCACTTTTTTTAAATTCTGTATTCTTCTATTTAGATTCCATAAAAATTTCAGAGTAGGGCCTAGCCATAGGAAAGTGCTTAATCTCCGAATGTGTCTGGATGGATATAAATCCTTACCTTAATGTAGTTGGTTTATTAGGGTAGCGTTCTTATTGATGTCCCTTTGTTTTTGTTTTCCTCTCTAGAGTTTTGAGAACCTGTGACTCTCCGATTTTAGGCTGTGTTTAATATCTTTCTCACAGAGCCCCATGACTGTTAAGACTGAGTGTCTGTTTGTGTATCATCATCCATAGTGGTTAAGAATCTTTCTGCTTAGTACTCAAAGGCAACACCTTCTTTGTGCCCAGAGCATTCAGATGAACCAAGACATAATGTAGTTGGAATTCACAGATCAGCTTAGGATGTTCCTATCTCTAGCCTAGACTCAAATTCATTTGTACATATGACCTTATATTTCTAGGTAGGTGAAAATTCTGTTTATAAATAATTTTATAGTAATTTATAAATTTTATAGTCATTTTAATAGTATACTTTGCATTTTTCATAGCCTTGAACATGGTAACTTACTGATTGCTTGATGTATGAAAAGCAGTTTAATATTGCAGATCTTATGACCAAAGAATGAGAAAATTCCATGTATACTTTAGAAGACTTTTCATTGGATGATGAGGAAGGCTCATTTTCAATAATGTTTCATTTTACAAATAGATTTTGAGTTTCTCCTGTGAGAGAAAACGTGAGTTTTTCCTAGGAGAGAAAATTTGTGTATCTTATTTATTTAAAATCATGGTCTACATGTGCATCCATTTTTCCTAAAATGACCCAAGAGTGGTAGTTGATTGTAAATGTAGACCACATTTTCTGTATGTATTCATCTGTTGATGGACACAGGTTATTTCCATGATGTAGCTATCATGACTTTTACTACTATAAACATAAGTATAGCTGTATTACTGTAATATGTCTTTAACTGTTTTGGGAAGATACCAAGCAGAGAAATAACCGGAATTTCTACTTTTACTTTCGTGATAAATATCTACTGATTTCCATAGTCGGTGTACTAGTTCACACTCACAACAAAGATGAAGAAGGGATCCATTTTCTTTCTCAGCCTCATCAGAATTTGTTATTCTTTGATTTCATGATGATAACCATTCTTTCTGGAAAAAGGTGGAATCTCAGTGCTACTTTAATTTACATTTCTCTAATGGTCAGAGATATTGAACATTTCTTCATGTATTTATTGATCATTTTTACTTCTTTGAGGTGTATATTCATTTCAGTTGCCCATTTTTTGATTGGGCTTTTCATTTTGAAGTTCTAAATTTTGAGTTCTTTATTTATACTAAATATTAGTGCTTTGTCTGAGAAACAACTGATAATACTTTTTTCCATTCTATAGGTTGTCTCTTCACTCTGTTGGTTCTTTTGCTTTGTGCATTTTTAATTGAATTCCATTTATTGATTCTTAATGTTATTTCTTATGCAATTGGGGCTCTATTCAGAAAGTCATTGCCTATGCCTGTCTTCAAGACTTTTACCTATTTTATCTATCAGTAGATTGTTTCTGTTTTAATATTCAGTATATGTATCTATTACATTTTATATGTATTTTACTCATAGTTTGCCTTGTAAAGTTTTTATTACTTTAGGAATTCATAAAATTATTAATCAACAAAATGCAGAATTAAAAAATTACAATTGTACCACTTTTATATTGTTTACAATTTTAATTTGTTCATTTTATTACTTTAAGGGGAAAAATAGAAATAAAAATCACACACATTCAAAACAGGCTAATAAAAGAGTACATAATAAATTGCATATTGTTATCTTCATAGTAACTACTCAGAGTATAAGATATAGGCATGAAATAGTGTCCAAACCATAATAGCACAAACCTTTTTTTCAAAGATGTTTACAATTTTTATATGAGTTTCTACTATATCTTTTAATCCATGTAATATTTTACAATGGCAATGAAAATGTGGATATGCTTATGCTCACATTATGTGATGTACAAATACCCATAGAAAAATACTTATTCTTTTAATAGTGATCATTAAAAAGATGTTTCATTTTTTTAAGACTGGTAATTTTTTCCCTAATTTTTCTTTTTTCTGTCTTTCTTTTTCAGTACTTCTGAAATCCCTCAGTTCCGGCTGCCATATGATGTAGTGAATTTTGAGATTGAGCTTATGAAGGACCTTGGCATAAAGGTAAACAAAAATCATAACAGCTACATAAGTATTGCTCAAAAAGATAGGAATAAGTGCTACTCTACAGACTAACAGCAAATGGCACGCATTTTAGGAAAGAACAATTAAAAGCAACACCAGGCAGAAGCAGAAAGAAGCTTTCCTTTGCTGAGGGCATTTGTCTGTCTACTGTCTGAATGCCACTAGCCTGGAAAAGGGCAATCAATAGTTCTCATCTGGCAAGCCTGCATGTGATTAATTGTCTGTAAGAAACAAATTCCTAAATTGCTTTAGGGGTTCAGTGCAGCTAATAGAGGGATTTCGTTTCTTTAATCACATTTCTTCATGCAAGTTGTATGCACCTAAAGTATTAGTATTTCACAATTTGGAACATAATTTCTTACAATTTCATTTTATTTATTTTACATATAATGTCATCATTGTTCAAGTGATGACCTTTCTCTACAGAGGCAGTAAATGAGTAGGATAGAAAGCAGCAACTTTGTACTTTTTATTGTTTTGTGAACTATTATGTAGTACTTTTAAAGGTGAATGGAAAGTTGAATATTGTATTTCTGGACTATAACTTAGGTATCCTTATTCTATTCCATTACTTAAAAGTCTTATACTCTGGCTCTTCACTTGAACATATTAATATTTTTGTTGTAAAAATATTAATTTTCTGTGTAACAATAGAAAAATGATGCACTGTAATTTACATAATATATTCTGTAAGTATATGTAGAAGATATTTTGAAAAGTGGTTAACAAGCTACTCTCGACTCATTTACTTTAAGGTAGTTGAAACTAAGCAATAAAAGTGGAAAAACTCAAGTCATATTTTATGCTTTTGCACTAATATTTACAGTTTACTTGACCGTGTTTGCCTGTTAAGAATTTTACATAAAACTGCTAAATGAAAAGTCCAGTAGAGATCAAGAGATGCAGGGAGGTGGAAGGAAGAGAAGGGTAGGGAATGTATCAAGAATTAAGCTGTGTTATGTCCGTGTACCAACACCTCACAAGGAACATTATCATTATGTACTGCAAACATGTACTAATAAAAATATGAAAATCAAGAGAAAAAACCCAGTGTTCAAAAATGACAGTGTTCAAAATACATAATTTAGGGATGATTATTTGCAAAATTATATTCTGGAATGTTCTTTAAATATATTTCATTTTGAATTTAAATTCTTACATAATTCTCATTACATTAGGAAAGAAACATTTATTGAAACTTCAAACTAATGTACTTCATATGCCTACCAATTAAAGACAAATTATGACATTTTAAAATTTCTTATACGTAACTGCCAAATTGCATTCTATTTAACAGGAACAGATATTTTGCACAGATTAGAGGGTATATATTACTTATTCTCATAAACTAAAGATATAGTAGAGAATGTACTGAGTGCAGAAAATATGTGTTTTAACTACAGTTATGCACTTTCTAATTTTATAGTTAGAGAGCTTTGACAAACCAATTAATATCTTTAGCATTTATCAATACTTTTTTTTAAAAGTATGCTACCACCATTTGGGTAAAACATTTGTTTTCATATGAATGGAATCTCTCTGGAAACATAAAAATCTGATAATACAGACTGCCTTTGGAAAGTTGTAGGAAAAATTGTCACCATATTGTATGTTTGGATTTTAAAATCTATGAATTTATGACATTATTGAGAAGAAAAGCTACAAAGAGAAACCTCTCCAATTGTTTTAGGATGTGAAAGGGGTAAATTATTCACTTGCTTTGTGAAGAGACAGCAATAAGATTCTTTTTCACTTGGGGTCTTGGATCCATTCATAAGATAAGTCTTAAAGCCTTTGTGACCTATTGACTTTAGCTTTAAGAGGTTCCATTTTCAAAAGGGTCACATCACTCAGTTTCTCCTTATAATCTACGTTGTTTGTCCCTCTCACTAACAATATATTCTTTAGAGTCAACAATAATTTCCTGACAATAAAATGACATTTTCTCTGGTTTCCTACTGACTGTTGTGCTCCATTCAATGTGTAAAATCTCTGTGGCTTTTGTGGTTTAGCATTATCTTGTTTATCTTAGTTTTTCTTTCTAGTAGGTTTATTTCATTTATTTAATAAATAACTTTGCCTTTGACAAACTATGTGCCAAAAATAAAATAGTCTAGAACCATTCTTCTTTTAAACTTCAGATCTTTACCTATAATAGTTTAATAATCAATCACTCAAATGTTATAAAGTAATCATATGTTTTTCTTCTTTTTTGCTAAGAAGTTTTTATTTTGTTTTGCTTTTTATTTATTTTATTAGTATACATTTGCAATTCACGCAGTTTACAATCATCTTCGGGAGTAGTTACATGTACATGCCACAGTGTGTTTGTTTGTTTCTTTTTTTTTTTTAATCCCTTTCCACTTCTCTCCTCCCTCCCTCCCTCCTCCTCTAATTCCCCTATTACAATTTTTCATCCTTGTCAATATTATTAATCTTAGTTCATGTTATGGCTTATAGTGTTTACCTTATATTATATATTGTTTTGAAGCAACTCCCATTATTATAGTATAATATTGGAAAACAAATATAAATTCAGATTATATCTGTACTACAAGGAAAGATATATTCATTAATACCTAGTAAAATAATTTTATCTAAGAAAGCTAAGTATTAAATTTTATTTTATTTTCTATCTTAATGTTTCTGGAAATATTTGGTCTCTTTAACCAAATTTTCTAATAGAAAAAAATAAAAAGCATATGTGTTGTTACATTTAAAAAACGCATATCACATATTTCAGTTGAATTAAGAGTTCTGCTCCAAATAAATATAAATATCCTGTGAAATAAATATTGATATGAATAGATATTATGGATACAAAATTATTTTTTTATCAAAGTACAAAGTGTTTATTATGTGGAACTTTTGTCTGTAATTTTGGGCATTTGACATTTAGAAATTTTGTCTTAGAATATTTAAAACTTCTGTTGTACCAAAGTACTAAATATTATACTGAACTAGAAGTGGGTTGAATTTTTATTCTGAATTTATCTAAGAAAAATCTATTTCTTTGTTACTAAAGTCATTTGAGGAGGGGAATAATACTGTAATCCATTTTAAGAAAACCACTGCATAATATATTACATATGTAAAAATACAGGGTGGAAGGAACACATATAAAACAAAATGTTCACCATGTGATTTTTTTGTACCGTTAGATCTATCTGACAAATAATGTTGAGGTCCCATAAAATATCAGCTACAGCAATGTTTTTGGTGTCAGTAATTGTCTTATAATATTAGTGTTAGTTAAGTTTTGCACGTCTCAGTTAAATTTCCCACTCATAATGAAACCAAGGCTTATACTTTTGTCAAGCTTATACTTCCAGTTCTGTCTGAGAGTTGGATATTTATTCAGTGGCAAACATTCAGGTATTGAAACTTTTAGGAAGAAGAAATTTGAATAGATTTCTAGTAACAGAGAGAGGTGTCCAGAGCCTGTCACTCTATTGAATGTTATTGTTATTGCTCGGTTCTCATTTCCAGAAGCAAATGCTGCCAAGTGATGAGTATCATCTATATTTTCCCCAAGGTCTCTGCACAGTTAAATGAAATCTTTTACTCTCAATTTTAATAGTTTAACACAAAATGTCACCATAATTCTCAGACATCTATACCCAAAAGGAAAAATCTCCATTTTTCCCTTCCTCAATTGGCTACTAAGGTGGAATTACCTTGTAGAAATACAAAATATCTACATCTTTCCTACCTACTTATAGTTTCTCATTCTGTTGAAGTAGAGGTAGAAAAATTGGAATGTCTTTGTTTCCATTTGATAATTAGCACAACATCACTACAGTACTAAACAAAACCTCTGTTACTGACACACACATACATAAACACACAAATATTTTAGAAAGGATAGAAGTTCTTTTTTGAAACATCTTGCTGAGGTAATGGATGATTTGATTTGGAAATTTCATTATTGAGTTTACTAATATTTAATTTAGAATATTTAGACCTGTTGTTTTGTTTCACAGTTAAGCTTTTATATACATACATATATACATATGCACATATATATGTATGTGTTAAAAATTATTTAAACAAGTGACAGAATTATTTATCTTTCTTTTTAATAAAGTGAAAAATTCTGTTGATTAAGACTTAAAAGAATTTAAAATTCTAAAACTTCACCATTAGCTACTTTTAAAGAAATCTAGTTTCATTAAATCTATTAATAATTTCATTATTAGCTTCTACATGTTTAAGGTTACAGTTTACACAATGACATCTGATGTGTTCAGACTTTTGAATTTAGTTATTGATCTCACTTTTATTATAAACTTCTAACACTTAGTGTTTCTGGTAATGTAATAAAAGAATTAGTTTAGTTTAGGAAGACAAAAATAAATGGCCTCTTATCTTCTTCCCTCATGTCTCTGTCCGTTCCTTGGTTTGTACTTTATGCTCCAGAAACACTACATTGCCAGCCTTTCAGATACAATATGCTGTCCTGGGTTTTTGGTGGTGCCAGCTCACACTGGCACCAGGATACAGGAAGTCAGTATATGCAACACCTGAAGAAAGTTCTGTGCTTAAGTACTCTCTAAATGCTAATGGCAGTCAGTGCCTCACTGGTAAAAACTTTTGTTCCTCATGACTCACATTAGATACTAGTTTTTAGAAATATATTGCCTTCAGAACGCAAAGAAAGTACCAGGCATTGTGCTTTATAATTTGTGGTGAGAAATGCAAGATGCAGGTGTATACTTTAGAGGATATATATTGGCTTATACCTGACAACTGGTTCTCTAAACTTCGCAAGCTGGCTACTCACTAATCATAGCCTTCATCTCCCATTTTTTGGAGTTCACATATCTTAAAATCAGCAGCATACTCACTTCTTGCTCATGCTGACCAATCCGCATGACATTGTCAATATAATGGATCATATTGAAGTTCTGTGGGAAGTCCAGATCTCTTCATATTACGTATATCATTTCTGAAGTTGACATAGCCTTGAGGCAAACTGTAAATGAGTATTCTTATCTCTGCTCCCTGAACGTGAACTCTTTTTGATTCATTTTCTAATTGGAATAGCAAAAAATACGCATTTACCAAAGCAGTGGCCACATGCAGTGTCCTCATGGTTATAAATCTGCCTTAGCAATACTACCATATCTGTCTCAGAAAATATGACTTCAGGTTACTCTTTAGGCAAGCCTGCATTAGTTTATATTCACCCTCTAAGAATCATTTGATCCTAACAAGGACCAAACTGGTGATTTAAATGGAGATTTGACGGTGGACCAATACCCACTGTCCTCATCACACCTGCACTCTGGGTAGTGTATGTTGTTTCATTTACTCTCTCAAAACGTCAAGATGTTTTCATGTAGCCTTCCTAACTATGATAGCTATTTAGCTCTTATTACAAACACCAGCGACCTAACATGGGGATTACTTCAGCTGACAGCTGTAACAATTTCAATTATGCTCTTGGAAACTAGGAGAATGTTCACTGATAGGGTCAGTGGTCTCAAAGGATCCACTGTGAACAAGAATTTAGTCAGGCTCCATTATTTATCCCTCACACAGTTCTCCATTCTTGTGTCTCCAGGATTCAATGTCATTGAAGAGCCTGGCTCCAATATTCCTTGAAATATATGAATCTCCCTCTTACCCAAGTGCATCGCTGCCTGGATACCTGGCATTGCTCTTGTTGAGGAATAAATTTTACAATATTTACTTGCCATGATATTTTAGGGTCCTTTTTCCCAAGGAACCTGGCTTCCTTTCAGTACAACAGTTGCCAGATCTAAAATTGACTCTTGCCTGAAAAAAAAAAAAGTCTAAGTATTTTGGCTTTTAATGAGGTGAATAATCTCTGTTTCTTGACTTTGTTCTTCTTCCCTGGACAATAACCCCGATGGGAGTCCCATCCATTCCTGTTAAAGATCCTTATTAAATGCTACTTTCTGTCTATATTCTCATCTTTATGATCTGGACTAGAATGAACTCTCCATTCTTTGAACTCTCATGTACGTATCTTGATCACATTGTTTTATATTACAGCTATGGTATGTAAATATTCTGCCCCTTCTTGACTAGGTTATTTTATTGTTATTTTATTGTCATGAGTACCCCACATAGCATTTTAAGCATATTAAGTAAGCTACAAAATTTACTGATTTGATTTTAATTTTCTTCTTTTTTCTGTAATTACCCTAATATAAAACATTAGTATTATATTTATATACATCTTTCTTTATGTTAGCCTGTATGCTAAAAGATAAGACTATCCATCTATTATTTATAGATTTTTATAGATAGATTTTGGACTGAATTTATTTTGATAAAAATGTTAAGATTTTAATTAACTAAATGCTAAAATATTTTTATTCAACTTATTTAATGTTGTTTTTCTTAGATAAATTGTGGTAAAAGCCTTTCAGTGAATGAAATGACTCTTAGCACTTTGAAAAATGATGGTTACAAAGCTGTTTTCATTGGAATAGGTGAGTAAGTAGCTTAGTTCCAAGTATTTTTACATATATGTTTAACATTTGGCAAAATCTCCCCAAAATGATTACCTTCAGACTTTTTTATTTGCATTTCTTTTGGTACAAGTTTTATTTGCATTTCTTTTGGTACAAGAACATTATGTTTACATTCCTTGTGGGTATTTGGTACATGTTCATAATATAATACATGTTAATTGCATTTCTCCTCCCTTTCCCATTTGAGAAAGAGCTCTTTCCTGTTTTCTTTTGTTTTGCTGTTTATTTATAGTTTGTGTTTCTCATAGAAGAAAAATCATGAAATATTTAACCTTGAGTGTCTGATTTATCTTACTTAATATTGTCATATGGAGGTGTATCCATTATCTTAAAGATGACTCAAATCTTTCCTTTTTATGGCAGAGTAGTGCTCCATTGTATTTAAGTAGTACATTTTCATTATCCTTTTATGTGTTGAAAAACATATAACCTGTTTTCAGCATTTAGGAATTATAAGTTGTGCTGCTATAAACATTGTATACATATATCACTATAACATAATGTCTTTAACTCTTTTGGGAAGATACCAAGAAGAGAAAAAACTAGATCAAATGTAATTTCTCATTTTAGTGTTTTCAGAAATCTCCATACTGATCTCCACATTGCTTGCACTACCTTATATTCTCAGCAACAATGTAGAAAAGTTTCTTTTGCTCTTCAACCTAGCGAGCATTTATTATTTGATTTCTTGAACATAGCTATTCTTTTGGGAGTAAAATGGAATCTCAGTGTTGTTTTAGTATGCCTTTTTTTTTTTTTTTTTTGTATCAGGAATCATGCTTGCCAGGCAAGTGCTGTGCCACTGAACTACATTAGTTTGTACCATAATTTGCATTTCTTTAATGGCTAGAGATGTTGAAAATTTTTTCGTGTATTTATTGGCCATTTGTACTTCTTGCTTTGTGAAAAGCCTCTTCATTTCACTTTCCCATTTTTTGTTTGAGTCTTTTATTTTGGGGGAGTGTCTCCTTTTTTTGATTTCCTTATGAAGTCTAGATACTAGTGCTTTGCCTGAACAATAACTGGCAATTTTTCCCATTCTGTGTGTTGTATTTTCACTCCGTTGCTTGATTCTTTTGCTATGCAAAGCTTTTTAATTTGATATGATCCTATTTGTTGAATTTTGGTTCTATGTCCTGTGCAAATGAGGTTGGGTTCAGAAGGTTCTTGCCAACGCCTGTGTCTTCAAGAGTTTTACCTATTTTATCTTCCAGCAAATTAAGTATTTTCTGTTTTACATTTTGCTTAGTTGATCCATTTTGCTTTTACTTTGTTACATGGTGAGAGATGTAGGTCTAATTTCATTCTTCTGTGTATGGATAGCCAGTTTTCTTAGCATCATTTATTAGAGAGGCTGTCTTTCCCCCAGTGTATGGTTTTGGCCCCTTTGTCAAACATAAAATAGTTGAATGTGCCTGAGCTTATTTCTGCAACCTCTGTTCTTTTCCACTTTTCCTTGTGTCTGTTTTTTGTGCCAGTACCCTGTTTTTATCTCTATAGATATATAATATAGGCTAGATGTTGGGGATTATAATGCTTCCTATTCTACTCATGTTACCCAGTATTGCTTTTGCTACTCTATGTCACTACTAGTTATAGGTGTGTGTGTGTATTTTTTTTTAATAATGGAAATTTTGTTTGGCCATGTAAGACCAAATGGCGGTGATTTAAGCTGCATCATCTTCATTATGAGTAGACTTCTGCAAGGCAGGCTTTTGTCTTCCCATTCTCTCAACACACCGCTGTTATAAAGGGCAATCTCTAGGAAGTAAATTGTTTTCAAATCATGCCTTGGAAACTCAGAATCTGTCTAGATGTTGTGTCCTTCTTTTTATGATAGCACAATTACTAAATTGATAATGCACGTCAGAGTTGGTTCATTTTCTATTCGTGTTTTTAGAATATACTTAGTAATTTTTCTGGAAGTCTCAGGACATGTGGAGCCATTGAACCACTAGGTATACTAGGTTTATATACTTAAATATCCCATGTATGTTGAGTTTTCTAACCTTTTTTTAATATACTCATTCTTACTAGGGAAGTGGAGAGAACAACTAGTATAATTTAATCTTTGTCTTATAAACTTTGTTATTTATTTTCTCAAATGGTGGTACTCTGCACAATTAATGAAATACCAATGAAGTATGATAAACTGAAACTCAATACAAGTCCATCCTCAAATCTTTTAGCTTTTCTCTTCTGCAGTTTACATTTGATACATATGAATCTCTCAAGTAATGAATCTACATGGATATAAATTCTTTCCCAACTTTTAAAATGATCACACACTGGGAAACGTTTATTTTGAGACTGTCCTCTTTCTTTGTATATCTGAAGTTATATCATCACTTGCATTTCTTTGTTCATTAGATTTTTGTTGCCAGAATGCCACATATTATTGTATTAGATAATTGTTAACAAGTATGTGGGAAGCCCTGTCATTAATTATTTCAGATGAAAACTTACACTGAAGTCTAGGTATGATGACACAAATCTCTAATACCAGCAGTCTGAGAGGCTGAGGTCGGAGGTTTGCAAGTTTAAGCTCAGCCTGGAAAATTTATTAACTTAGTGAGACGCTGCCTCAAAATAAAAAGAAAAACAATCTGGGAATGTCGCTTAGTATGGAGACTTTAGGTTCAATCCCCAGTATCACAAAAGAAGAAAATAAAGATTGAAATTTATACTATCTTCTAGCTCCTAAATTTCGTAGTGAACCTCACTTAAATTTTCACTTAAATTCAATGTTCTTTGTGTACATCAAGAACAAGAAAATGTTCTGTTGTTATCCTAGCTTTCTTCTTCACAGATGTTGTACCAAACTTTGGTCTACCTCTCAATGTTTCTTTTGTACTGAGAATTAAATTTAAAATATAGCAAGTATCTATCATATGAATACAAACAACATTGAGTCTGCAAGTTCCTGTTACTTCCAACAAGTATATATTAAAAAGAATGAAAAAATCAGTTAGGCATTAAGTCTGAAGTATTGATGTTTTCATCTAATAACTACTTAAGTTTCATCACTAAGCTTTCCTACAGATGTTATACATAAAAAAATCTTTTTCACCACTAGATTACTATTGTCTAGTGTGTATATATATATATATATATATATATGTATATATCTGTGATTCATATACAAAAAATACCTTAACTGAAGAAATGCGGCCAAGTCAATAACTAATATGTTTAAATTACTCCAAGTTAACTGCATAAGAAGAAAAATATCACAAAAGTTTGGAGAGATTAAATGATTTATAACTGTGACTGATACTAATTGTAAGAGAATACTTTTAACTGAATGAATAATCTTTGAGGTTTTTATTTTTTCTCATGCTGTTAAAATACTTTACATTCATTTTTGAAAGTTCTGTGTCCAATTTGTTACGGTGGTCTCCATTGACTCTGTACTGTGTGAATACCATGTTGAAATTGTAGATTCCTTTCACATTTATGTTGTTGTGCGTTTTCATGCAGAGAACTGAATCTTTTGACATTTTGGTGTAGTGATGTGAGGAATGCAGTTATGTTCTTTTTCAGTATTTCGTATGAAATATATACAAGAATGTTTCATCCTGTCAAAAAAAAAAAAGGTTTAGTTTGTAGAAGACAGGTAGCCTTATTCTTCAGGAAATGTTTGTTTGACATTCTTGATTGTCGATTTGGAAATTTATGACCTTTCTATTACTATATAATTGTCTGTTAGACATGTTTTTGATCATTAACCTTGGTATTATATCCTAATTAAACTTCACTCACATTTTATCTATCCTTTTTCACTGAGGTTGGAGAAGTTAATGGCAGAATAGTAATTATTATTTAGGATATAGATTTGCCTTTTTAATTTTTAAAAATTTTATTAGTACTTGTTTACAGTGCATGCAGTTTTAATCATTTCAGGGAATGTGCACATGTACATAATAGGCCTTGTTTCTTTTTTCTTGTTAATCCCCTTCTAGTTCCCTTCCTCCTTCTTCTTCCCCTAGTTCCCCTACCCTGATTTTCATTCTTGGTGATATTATGAATTTTAATTTATGTTATGGCATATAATGTTTACATTCATTGAAGTTTAGCCTGAAGCCATACACATCATGCATTTAGTTTTGTGTCATGTCACAGTGTGAGCCACCTTCATCCTTGGTCTGTGGATGGTCTCCACATCCATGCTTAAAGAAGTGAGAAATCAGGAACCAACTCTTTTTCCCTTTAAATCTGTGATGCAGATATTATAAATATTGCTTCTGCTTTTATCTAATTGTCTACAACTTGACCATAATAACACACCTTGCAATAGAAGATGCTGGGAAATGTGGCTCTCAGCAGACTGGACACATTCCTCATTAAGCTCCTGACACTACAGAGAAGAGGGAGAATAGATACAGAAGAAGGGAGTCATCTAAAATTCTCTGCTGCAAGGACCATTGGCATTTGACATATGAGACCATTGAAGACTTACTAGCAAAGAAAATACTCATAGAACTTAGCGCTTCTATGTTGGTTGTGTAGACAACTTAGTAAAAATGGAGACACATTTTTTTCCCTGAAGTTGGGAATACCTCTTGTATTTGTAACAACCCTTACCTTACCTTATTTTATTTTATCCAAAATTTTTTGTTTTATATGATGTACTATGGATAGTAGTTCAAGAAACACATTGTCTTCATTTAAATGTTCCTACATTTTCTCTTTTTAAATATCGTATGTGATATTGGTGGGGAAAAGTTACATTTAGATCTTTTCCCCTAACTATTGCTAGCAGAGTCTACTAAGAAATCCATCTCATTGAGTGTATATTACAGTGACTTTTAATGAATTATGTCTCTTTTCCCATGAGATGTTTAGTTTTTTTCTAAATGAGATACAGGCTATGTTTCTTTTTAACATTAGACTCAGTTGTCTTTAAGAAGATATTTTTAAAAATTATCTAAAATTTTGATCTTTTTACTAAAGTGAAAGCACCTGCAGAGTGTGTTACTGTCAGTGTTTAAAACTGATTTAGAACACCCACTTACATGAAGCTTGCTCATAATATTGGATACCACTCTTTGGTTAGTATTAAAATCGATATAATAGATTGAAACATAGTGTGTTCTTTTTTAAGCATATTAATAAGTTCATTGCATGTTAATGTAATTTTTAAAATGAAAAGTAACTAATATCTAGATCAAAATATTGAGAATAGTGATTTTTTTTTTGGTTTTTTGCATTTTTGGAAATTTCTTTACTGTGTGACTGAAAAGACAGCTAGTAGCATAGAAAATATCAAGTTATACTGTATCAAGTAAGGTCAGTGCTAATTTGTAAAAGATGTTTTTCAGTTGTGTATGGTTGGTTTGATGTGTGTGATTTTACATGTATACCACATTATATATAAGTTTTTTTTAAAGTGGCTTACTAGTCTGTTTGATATTTACTACTATCCATTGTTAGGGACCCTGAAGTACCAACTGCTGTTTTCTCGTAGAATGTTCATATTTCCTCCAAAGCAGCTATTCAGTTATATCATACAATATGAGGAGTGGAAGGTAGGGATAGGCTGGGCATATGTATAGTTGTTTTAAATTCTTTGGTTGATTCTATTCTAAATGAGGTTTAAAACCTACTGTTCTAGATGACTGAAGAAAAGAACAAATATAGTCTTTGCTTTCCTTGTTATGATTATCTGTCTTCCTCTTGTTTTCCTCTCATTTCTTCACAAAACACAATAGTGATGAAAATGTTAAACAAACCTGTGATAAAAGGAACATTTATGAAGACACTTACAGAAAACTAGTAAAACTTACATATTTTTGTGATAAATATTTTCTTAATTCTTGTTTTCAAAATACATATGAGAAAGGGCCGGGGATATAGCTCAATGGCGTAAGAGCCTGCCTAGCAAACACAAGGTCATGAGTTTTATTCCTGGTACCCCCCACAAAATGTGTATGACAGAGAAAGGGCTATAAAGGAAATCGCAGTGAAATATTTTACATCATTCACAGTGGATACTATGTTAGGGAATGTGCTCAGTATTGTAAAGATGAATAGTCACTGTTACACCACCTTTGTTTGTGTCTACCTGTAATATTTCGCTTGAATTCACTTTTTGTTATCATTACCTCCCTTCCTTAAAGTTACCTGACTACTGTTGTAGCCCCCTAATCAGTCCGTTTGGCCACCATTATCCACATAACAGAAATGTTGACTTTGGGAAAATCAGACCTTATCATGTAATTTCCCATAGCTTGCTACTGTCATGTGAATGAAGACTAGATTTCAGAGCCGGGGCTATAGCTTTCTGGTAGAGCACATGCTTTGCTCCACATCAGAGATTCAGTTCCCAGCACCAACAAGGGAAAAAGAGAAAGGGAGAGAGAGAGAGACAGAGAGAGAGAGAAAGAGAAAGAGAGAGAAAGAGATTTTATATTCATAAAATATATAATCAGGCTTTCAAGGGTCCTGATAATTTGGCCACGTGTTGTCTCCTGTCTCCGGTTATTTTATCTTAACTTTTAGGCATAAAGCTAGACTCATCTTCGATTTTGTATTAAAGTTCCTAGCTTAAGATATTCTTTTTTTCTACTAGATACCTGATTTCTCTTAGAATGATCTCCTCCCAACTTTCATTCTTTACCATGGATAAATGCAGATTCTTCCTCATTCTATCCCTATACCTGTATGTTCTAATTTTCTAGGTATTAAAAATTTGAACTTTGCATTTTATTTATATTATCTATTTCCCTGGTTTTTGTTAACTGGTTATCTGTTTGTTTCCACTATTTGAAGTTAAGCTCCTAAAGTCTGAAAATTCTGTCTTCTTTGTTCATTGATAGACATTTGGTGGTTTAGCAAAGTCCCTGGAATATAGCGGGAACTTAATAAACACTTCTTAAATTATTGATTCTGAGTGAAGTTGTTTTGACAATTTGCCAAAATAAATTTATGAAACATTTAGCATTGTGGCAATTTTGGAGTAGTATACCAGTGACCAAACCCAGGCCACATATGCTTTACATTGTTATAAAGTTGGTATTACATTATTAATGAAATAAACAAGTAGGGGCAATGATATTGTTTATGGTAGTACTGGTAACAGTAACTAATATTATTCTAGGGGAAATTCTTAATATTATCTCTCCTGCTAACTCTGAAAATAGTCCAAGAAACAGATATTATTAGCATTTTTATGGATAAGAAAATTAAGCTTAAGCAAAGCAAAAGAAAAATGGCCACTAAATGTAGAAAATGAATCTTATAGTGATGGTGGGATAATTTTAACAAATGCAAATGTCCGTACTTCAACATAAAAGGCTGTTAAACACACAATAACTGAGCCAGCATGTTGCCTGGTGACACCTTTCTACATTGTTACATCCCACTTAAGGTTCTTGAACATGGTGACTTTATACTCTGAAAGAATTAATCTTCGTATTTAACCCCAGTTTTCTCATTGCTACCACCAACCTTTTTTTTTTTTTGCAGTTACCATCATAAAAAATATTTTTAAATGTGAATGCTTCCAAATATTATAACAGCTAAAGAAGGGATAATTACATTTAAGAGAATCCATTGAGAGATTGTGGTATTAAGTTTGCTACAATGTGGCCTTTAGTGAAATCTCTTGTGCCTTCTTAGAGCCAGAATTCTTCTCTATAAAAATTATTCTTAATTAGCATCTTAATCAGGACTATCTAGATTGTACATAGTAATGAATGCTTTGTATTTATTTAGAAGAAAATTCAGTAAAGTTTTTAAACCACCCTCTCCAGTCTCCAGTTAAAAAGTGAAATTATTCAGTCAATATCCACATTTATGAATAGATTATTTTAAAATAATAAGCTTACCTTTATTACAAGAAAAAATAAAAACCTATGGATATTTTGTAAATCCACTTTTTAAATAATTGTAGTGTTGTTTAATCTAGTGTCACTTGTAAATACCAGGGTATAATTTTGAGATGGATCCCAAGAATTTGAAAATGAGGGAAATAGAATTCCAGCTGAGAGTTCATTAAATCATTTCTTAATGAGTTCATGCAAAACCCCAGAAGGAGATAAAATAGATGTAGGGCAATTATTCTTTGATAGTGTTAACATATCTTAGAAAGTGCGTATTAATCTGTAGACCGCAATAGTGGGGGCTGGTCAGCTTTAGAACTATAGAAGAAGAGAAAAGAAAAGAAAGAAAGAATCTGAGTAAGTACTGGAAGTGTCTTTTTAAAAACACTGTCAGGGCTGGGAATGTAGCTCAGCAGCACAGCACCTGCCTGGCAAGTGCAACGTTTTGAGTTTGATTCCCGGTACCGATAAATGAATGAATGAATAAATACATAAATAAAAGGGCACTGTGTCAGTGAATGGGAGTTATTTGAGCCCATGTAATGAAATATATAGGTAAATCCATTTGACAGACCTTTAAATCTTTTTCTGCTTCCAAACTTGCCAAGGTGGTACTAATCCCCAAATAGTTGATTAGAGAGGACTGTTATAATGACGCCAATGAGTCATTCTTTTTTCTATGATGGTTATCTTTTTTTATCCTAAAACAACATGTGGTAATATGATACTATAATAAATGTCTCAGATTTTTTAGTCATTCACTGCATTCAGAATAAATCAAATTTTCTTAAAATCACTTTAAATAGGTTGAATTTGACCCTACCTCTACTGCTTTTTAATGAGACCATCATTTACTATCCACACATTCTTCCAAAAGTTTATTTTTCTACATTATATCTATAGTCTTTCCTTTTTTGGGAAAATCTTCTAATCTGTTTTGGTATGCTAAAGTCAACGCTTTGTAGAAATTCATTGCAAATGATACTTCCTTCATGACACTCTTACACTGCTCTAACTGAAATAAATGTGCATTGTGCATTCATACATTATGAGATATGTTATACATCATTTATAGGAATGAATATAGTATTCCTTTATTGGTAGTGGGATTAATTTTATTTTTATATTTATATTTTGCATTTTTGGCACATATTTTAACACAGCACAAAGAATAAAGTAATTAAAAAATTAAGAAAAGAGAAATGAAAAGCAATGTAATAACATCTTAATGAATTCGAGGTTATGCTTTCTCTTTTAGTCTTTTAAAATTCATGGGCCTTACAAGCATCCACACTCTCCCTCATTCACCAAAATTCAGACAGCTTTATTAGATTTGCAGTGTCTCAGAGACACTGTTAAGTGATTCTTACGTTTGTGCTTTGGCATTATGTTGCACATTACAGTTTAATGATGAACGGCAGGGACTTTGAGAATTTTTGTTTAATTTTTCTAAAAGTAGGTTTATTTGCCTGAAGGTGTTTCATAATAAGCATTTATGATGCTTTGAGAAAATCCTTCCTCAGGTGATGTGTTTTTCCACTGGTGTTGGAGACCTCTGCAGTGGGCTCCAATCTCCAGCCAGGTGTTACAGCACACAGCAGAAATAAAGAGCAAGAAACAATTAACAAGCATTTGGGGATCTGGGATGACCAGTTGTTCACAAGGAACAAAGAGCCCCAGGCAGCCAGAACTTTGGCATTTATTGATTGAGGAGGGGATTATTGGATCACTCAGAGGGTGGTGGTAATTTTAAACTAATGAGGGTCTTACCCTAGAGTGTCTTTAGTCCTAGTAATTTTAGTCTGCTTTATTCTTAGTCTTAGTCTTAGTCTTAGTCTTACTAAGGATGGCCCACCCTTAATGACATAATGGGAAGACTCAAATAATACCAATAATTCCGAGCTTCCATTCATCCTTTAAGAAAGTATGTAAAACTAGCCATTGTGAATTCGTGTTCCCAGACACACTGGTAGAAGTTCTTCAGTAGTATAGGTGATGAATATCAATTTAATTAATTGATTAATTCACTAGCTGCATTTCTTTTAAGATGTTCTATAGGCCAAGTTATTAAAAAAAGTTATGAAAAGGCATACACAGTGTTTTAAAACATCAAACACTTTTATCTTCTTTGGATTTCTTTGACTGGAGAAATGGAAGAATTTCTACTATATTTCTATACACATTTTGTAACATAATAATATATTTTACTTATAGTGGTTGTTTAAATTAAAGGAGGAAAAAATGAACTTTTCATTGTTCAAGCATTAATTTTCATATAGTAGTTCTCTGTGACTTAGGCTATTACAAAGCAGTTGATAAGAGAATTGTAAAATTATTGAAGGAAGTATAAAGGTATTCTGTCAACTGCCACTATTTATGGCAACAAATATTAATTTCCTCATATTTATGGAGTATAAAAGTTTGAGATCAGGGTGACTGGATAGATGGGTTCTGGTTAAGGTCCTCTTCCCAACATGTGATGTTTTAATGAGCGTTATTCTTATTTTGTTATGAAATTTTGTTTCACCTTTTGCCCAAAAAATTTTTTAAAAATTTAAAAATTTCACATCCTTCAGTGGATTAATCCAATTTTGTTAAAACTCCTTAAGATCTAATCATCTCCAAATTCTCCACCTTTTTATGGGAGAACCAAACCTTCAACACATGAGCTTTTGGGAAGCAGTTCAGATCCAGATCATAACACCATGACACACAAAGAAGGGTCAGTGAGAGAGGCATGAAAAAGCGTATGGAAATGGCAGAGGTAGATGCAGGTTTGTTACAATTTGCATATTGAATGTATTGCCAAGTTCCTAGTGTTCAGGGTTTAATGTCCAGCTACTGGCGTTATTGGAAAGGGTGAAAAATTTAACTGGTAGGGCCTAGTTGAAAAACAGGTAGGGAGAGATTCTTTGAAGGAATGTATTTTGTCCCTTGATCCTTCTCCGCCTTTCTTCATATCTGTTGAGTTGCTTTGCTCCACCATTGCTTCCACCATGATAATCTGCCTCCACACAGGCCCAGATATGATGGTGTACAGGAATCATGGACTAAAATCTCAGAATCTGGGATCCACAATAAACCTGTTCTCCTTTTAGGTTTTCTCAGTTATTTTATCACTGTGACATAAAAGTGACTAATGCAAAGCTGAAGAAAACTTGGTATAGTTCTAAGTAAGTTTTATATTTCTTTATAGAAATAATCTTTCCAAAGATTATTTCCTACTGAAGCAGGAAACTTTGCAGGATAAACCATTCATTACTTATTTCTTGTCTGTAGTGATCACACAGCATCGTTTTTGTCTATCAACAGGAGATAAAATGGACAAATTAATTTTTTTACATATAAACAACTTTAACTTTAAATGCTTAAAATCTGTATACTCTAGAACAAGGATGTGCCTTTTAAGAGACTTCATTAACAAACAGTATTCCAAGTAGCAAATTTATTTTGGTAACAATGTAATTGAAATTTATATCAAATTAATTTTTTTCCAGATAATGATTTTTAATTGTTTAAGGAACATCCAGTCCAGTCATGTTCTTAAGTCTCCAAATGGAGGTTAGTTTGGTTATGTTACTCTTTCTAAATTTGCTAAGCTCTGCCAGGTGTGGTGGTGCACTCCTGTAATGCCAGCAGTTTGGAAGCTGAGGCAGGAGGATCCTCGCAAGTTCGAGACCAGCCTGGACTGCAAAGTGAGCCCAAGGCCAGCCTGAAGCGCATAACGAGACCCTGTCTCAAAAAGACAAAAACAAACAAACAAACAAACAAAAACAACAGTAAATTTGCTAAGCTCATATCAGTAATACGACTTATATGAGGAATTAATATATGGGAAAGTAGTACTACAGTACGCTAATTCAAATATTAACTCAAATTCTATAACTTTAACATACATGTTTAAACATATTTACTGAGAATATTTAAGAAAGAAGTCTTTTTTAGGTTTTTATTTATTTACTCTCACATCTGAGATATGTAAGGAATCTTGTTGGGTGTTATCATCATCAGATTAGCCATGCGGTGCCACCTGGTGTGCAGACTGAAAGAACATTACACATCAGAGGCTCTGTCACACTCGCTCCACCACACAAAAACTTATATGGTAGAAAGTGAACAGATGTTCATTTTTCTTGTGTTACTGAGATAAATTGTGCATTCAGCTTTTAATTCACAAGTTAAACTTGGAGCAAAAGATATTGATATTTGGGTTAATCAGTCCAAAATTATATGAATACTTCCATTTATGGGAAGAAAGTCATTTTTAACAAGAAAATTGCTTCCTTGGATCATTAAGTTTTTATTGTGTTCCTACTTTTTTGTCTAAATTTAAATGGTAGCTTTGCTTCTTGAGGCTTAATGTCTATATTTCACTGATAAATTTATCAGTGCTAGAACAATATAGTTTAAAATTGACTACCATTTAATCTCTCCGTAAGTTTTAATTTTACTTTATAACATTTTTAAGTGAAGTTTATAGCATGGTCACATACCTTTCCCCTGTTCTTATTCTCTTAGTGTTAGAATGCTTTATTGGCTGCTCACATTTTAAAATCTATCTTGAGTTTCTACAGTATGCTTAGCAATGTACAAGGAACTAGAGATTGCAAAAAAAAAAAAAAGCTACAATGTATTTAGAAAAACAGTAAAACCACTTTAATGCAATTAATGAATAAGAATTTTATTAATATAAATTTAATGAATATAATAGCTGCATTTCTTGAAATATGATTAAGTTCTGTTCGTTAGTTATTTTTAGTTCTTACAAAGTAATTTTGAGTTGTCATATCTCTATGGACATTGTATTCATTACACACTTTTTGGATATTGAAAATAAGTCTGCTATGAACATGGGTATATAAGTATCTCTTGATGTCCCTGCTTATAGTTCTTTTGAGTATATATTGAGAATTGAATTGCTCAACCATTGGTATTTCTATGCTTATTTTTGAGCAATCGCATACTGTTTTCCATAGTAGCAGCACCATTTTACTCTTCTCTCAAATAATAAATGAGTTCTAATTTCTCTGTATTATTTCCAATATTTTTATAGTAGTACTTTAATGAATATTAGGTAGCGTATAATAATTTTTAATTTATGTTTTATGTTCTCCCTTTTACCAAGAGTTTGCAGTTTATAAAATTAATGAATAGGATGAATTAACAAATAAGAACATCTCTCATAAAAATTATTGACATTTATTGGCTATGGTATTATGATGACCTTAATTAGATTATGAACTATAGCACAGAAGGAAAAGGGCTAAATTCGGCAGACAGCTTGATTTGAAAGCGACATTTTCAGAAAGAAATATTAAAAGACAGAATTTAAGCATTAGTTACCAACTGCCTTTATACTGTATTGTGAAATAGCCATAGCGAATCGTGAGTATGCCAGGAAACATTTACTTATTTGTATATTTATTTATTTTTGCGGCACCAGGGATCGAACTCACAAACTCATGCCTGCCAGACAGGCACTCAAGGCACTAAGCCAAACTCCCAGCCCTCATTTTTTGAGGCAGGGTCGCACTATGTATCTCAGGTTGGCCTTGCTCTCGCGTTGTAGCCCAAGACGGCCTGGAACTCACAATGCTCCGCCTACCTCAGTCTCCCGAGTGCTGGGATTAAAGGCGTGCACCACCACACCAGGCAGGAAATATTTATTAAAAAAATATAAGGACAAATTTGATTAGCAGGCTATGAATCAAGTTATCAGTTAAGAATTATTTAATTGTCTGTTTCTGTATACTTTGGAAACCACAAAAAAAAAAATTTAAAAGAAATCTAAATGCAATATAAATTTAGCTTTGTATAATCAAATTAGCTCTTTATATTTAATACAATTTAAGTTGTTTTGAAAATATGCATCTCTTTAAGAAATATGGTATATATGGAACACCTGTCTTGAAGCAGAAAATTCACCCATCCCTGCATTTTTTTTTTTTTTACTAGTATTTTAAAGTAGCTCAGTCAAGTGAATTTCTACATTTTAGTCTTTATTAAAGCATCTGGGTTGCTCATATCTTGGTTATAATTTTAGCAAGTAGCTTATTTGAAAGATACAGTCCAAAATATATTTGGCCCTAACTACATAAGCATGTTACATATTTTCAAAAATATTATTCAAATAAAACTTTTTTGTTACACAGTTGTAATATTTAATATTTTTAAATTAAATCCAGTAAATAAGTACATACTTTATTTTATCATTAAAAATCTACAAATTAAAATCACAAGGAATAAATAAGAAGTGAGATTAATCAGTATTCTGTGACACAATTGACATTTCTAAATGTATTTCTTAGAAATTATGATAAATGCTTTGCTTTATTTTTCTCACCATTTTTTGATAATTTAAGAAAAAAGGCAATGCACGTAGATAGTCTTCTTTGCTGCTAGAGTTGGACTTGATTTACAATATTTTTCATCTCTCCTTTCCAGACTGTTGCTCTTTATCCCAATTCTTCATTTTCAGTTTTAACACTTAGCACCTATTGACTTTAGTCAGGAAGTAACCAGGAACCATCCAGAATAGAGTTCCTCATATTTCTATTGCTTAGGGAAAAAAACTCAGGATATTTTTTAGCATGTCTTAAACTTTTTGTACAAGTATGTTGATCGCCTCATATGAAAGAAAAAAAGATATTTGTTATATAGCAAAACTTATTAGGCTACAGAAAAAGTATCCCTGATGAATTGACAGATTCATCCAGATATAGAAAAAGAAAAAATAAAACTGAAAAGAACTTGTGATTTTCTTTTTAGTTTTAAATTAATGTCATTAAGTTGCAGAGTATTTTTCTGTGCCAAATAGTAGATCAAAATAGCTGTAAATTTAATATTTTTATCTACTGTATCATATATTCAATTAAATATTGAATTTTTTACCTAAACTATATTCAAATTTGTTATTGTTATTTAGAATACTATAAAATAAATGCAAATAGTCAAACATAATAAAAAGATTAGACTGCAAATAAATAAAATGTATTTTACAATAAAAACTAAAAAA
>RJWM01004940.1:0-96482 GCA_004363535.1 Dasyprocta punctata | reverse complement strand
GTTTGAAAATTTCAATGTTTTCATTATCTGCACCATTGCCTTTCTCTATTAATGTCATACTGAAATCAGTTTTACAGAGAATAACTAACATTTACTATCAAAATGAACTTTCTCAGAGAAGCAGTTGTCATGTTAACTTGCCATCACCAAATGGAACATAGCTTTTATATTGGATAGTTTTCTACTATTTTTCTGTATGACAACAAATCATGTTTACCAAACATATGATTTAAAGTCATATGTCCTCATATAGTTACATTCAAGTACTAATTAAGTATCATTGGTCTAAGCCATAGTGATGCCTTCCTAAGTCAGTTAAATCCCACTAGAAATAGTAGTACAGCTAGTATTGAAGTTTTTCTCAGACCATGTACAGATAGCAGTTCTTGAAGGCCCATCTGAAGATTTGGAAACACATAATTCCTAAGGAATATCCACATACACCCAACAGATATGCAAAAGTTTGTATAACATACATATATGGATTTCTATACATACATAGACACACACACAAATATATATGTATATATATATATATATGTATATGTTTAGAGAGAGAGACAGAGATTTACTTTTTATATATAGTTATTTTTCTTGTTGATGAATTGTAGTACAGGACACCCCAAGATAAAAGAGGGCAGGTTTATTTCATCTCATACTGTGTAGTATTTTCAGTTCATAGTTGGCTGGCTCCAAGGCAGGATGAAATGGCAGAGGGGAATTGCAGACGAGAAATGATCTATGGCAAAGTAGGCAAGAGACAGCAAAGCAGCAAGCATCCACAGCAATCCTATCTTCCATCTCTTCCTTTATAGTATTTCATTCAGAATATAAACACATTGGTTAGTGCCACCCACATGCAGGGTGGAGTTTCCATTATTCACATTCAGAACTGTGCTTATTCTAATTAGTAGACTAATTTTGCACCATACATCCTTAGTCCCAGTATCACATGCCCTAAATTCACTCAACTCCCAAAAATTCCATCTATGAGCACGTGAGGCTTTTTGTGTACATCTAGATACAAGCCATAACATAGTTCCCCTGGCCTCTAAAAGACTCATGCACATCCCTTTATGAAAAAAAAATATCCATCTGTAATAGTTGTCAAAGTCCTAATAGTTTTATCATTGATGAAAAGTCCAATTCCAAAGTGTCTTCTGAGTGCCAGGTGTGGTGGTGCATGTCTTTAATCCCAGCACTCAGGAGGCTGAGGTAAGTGTAGCGTTGTGAATTCGAGGACCGTTTGGGCTACAATGTGAGCAGTAGGCCAGTTTGAGCTACATAGTGTGACCCTGCCTCAAAAAAATCTAGGACTGGGTGTTTGGCTCAGTGACTTAAGCACCTGTCTGGCAGGTGTGAGACTGTGAGTTCGATCCCCGGTGCTGAAAAAAAAAAAAAAAAAAGTGTCTTCTGAGACATAAGGCAAACTACTAGTTGTGAGTTCCTATGTGAATGAAAACAAAATCAAACACTTCCAACATACAATGGTACAAGTTAAACATTTTCATTCCTAAAGGTATAAATAGGGGAATAGAAAGGAAAGTGACCCAAGCAAGACCAAAATCCAGCAGGACAAACGTTAAGTCCAGTACTTTCATGTCCAGCATCTCTGGTAATCTTGTGAACTCCAAAGGGCTTGGGTATTCCACTCCTATGGCAATGCAAGTGGTTACAACTCTCACAATCTCTCTCTTGGGCTTACTTTGCTCATTTCTTGCAGCTTTCCTCATACAATCCATGCTCTTGGCTTCTCTAACTTTCTGAGGTCTCCTTCATTTTAACACTCTCAGCTTCACACATATCCTCTCAGAGGCACACTTTCTGGTCTTCCAGGCTTTCTTTGAAATCTGGATGTAAGACTTCCCAGCCTGATAACTGTTACAGCATGTATGCACCAAAACCAGCACCTCACTGATGAAGCCAAAGTCTGCCACCAGATGTAGCAGTATCCAGGTTTCTTTCTCTTTTGGCTGTGTGGGTCAAATGCCTGGATTGCTAAATGCTATGAACCAAATCAGGAGGAGCAAATTCTCTAAGTGCTGTCATTCTTGTGATGTCCTCAGGTTATCTTTTCTATATTCCTGTTCCTTTTCAGCAAGCAAGTTTTCTGTTCCATCTTTGGAGTATGCAGCTTTACTGTAGCATCCCCCTTAAATCATTTTACTTGCTCTTTGCTCTTGATTCTCAACATGGATCTGGTTAAGCCTCCAATAGTAGCCTTGCTACCACATCAACTTTAGACTGTTTGAAATTTTTTCCACCACATTAATTAATCAGCGGCCCTTAATCTCAGGTTCCTGAAAAGTCTCTGGAAATGAGTAAAATGCAGACACATTTTGCTTCCAAAGCATAACACACATTGTCCAGAGTCCAACAACCAATGCAGTACTTGTTCTTAACTGAAACATCCTGGGTCTGGTCTTTACCAGCTGCTTTTCTATCAGCATTCCAGTTTTCTATGCTCTGACCAGAATCTCCCATCAAGTTCAGTTTACAGTATTCCAGGGTTGCTTCTTCAGTAGGCATCTCCAAACATTTCCATTCTCTTCCCCAAGCCAGTTCTAATGACTCTTGAATCACATAATCAGGTATAGTCACAGAAGCAACCCCACTCCTAGTACCAAAGTCTGTATAAGTCATTGCTTACTACAAAAACAGATTTAAGGCAAGATACACAAATACATAATAATTTACAAGATTGGCTTTCAGTGGCCACCTGTGGAGTTGGATGTGAAAGACTGAATAAGGGATATCTTTGTGTTGGAGATATGAAGGATCCAGTCAAAAACCAAAAGCCCGCAGTTCACAGTAGAGTCTTATGCAAGTACATATCAGGAGATTGAAAAGTCTGCACTGAAAGGCTGAAGGCTTTGTGTTGGAAGGTTGAAGGATCTGAACTGGAAGTCAAGAAATTGCATTCAAGATAAAAGTGAATACAGGAGTTCCCATGAAGAAATATATGTGAGCCTTCCTTCCTGGTTTTCATTTTATTCCATTCAGGCAACAAGCCTATTTGTTGATGTCACTCACACCCAGGGTAGATCTTCCACTATCCACACCCATAAATATGATAATCCAGTCACTGGACTTATTTAGAACCACACATCCTAGCCCCAGTATCACATATGCTAGATCCAGCCACCTTTGAAAATCCCCACCTATGAACACACAGACTACGGAAAGACATCTAGATATGAGCCATAGCAGGAATGCATATCAAATATATGTATATAAATTCTGAGTTTGAGATGGACCTGAATATGTTTTAAATTATTTTCCAAAGTATCTCATTTCTATGGTCTGGATAAGTGTCCACCAAAATCCAATATTTTAAAGATTTGACTACCCATCTGTGACACTATTGAGAAGTAGAGAAACCTCCATGAGGTGGAGCTCAGTGGAAGAAAGTTAGGTCAGTGACAGAATGCTCTAGAGAAGATATTATAATCCCAGCTCCTTTGATACTCTGCAATTACTCTGGATTATAAATGCTGGATCCTATGAGGAGTTGTGCCTTCAAGCAAAGGGAGTAAATTTAGGAATGTAGCATGTCAGAGGAGCTGGCCTTGTTAGCCAAGGTGGTTTTAGAAAAGGTTGCCTGTAAGATGCTTTTCCTGGAACTCATCAGGGCCTGAGACCACCAACAGGTAAAAAGGCCTTTGGTGAGACATGTGGAAATCAGCTTCATTAAGTGAAGCAAAAATACAAAACAACATGGTGGAAGATTCTAATTTCATTCCTGGAATTTGTTAGTCTTTATAAGATGTGGCATTGGTTCCCCTACATAACTAGCATTTAAAATTGAGGTTCTCCTGTACCCGTTACTCTTGTGAGAAATACAAGAATTCCTTTGGCAGTAATGTTTAAACTGTGTCCACTAAAATAAATTCAAATAACTCACTTCTAGGTTTTTATAGACATATTACAAGTGAAGGTTGCAGGTTATGTTAAAGAAAAATGAAATAAGAAACAAAGACATTTTATGGTTCAAACCTTTACAGTTTTTGTCAATTTTTTTACTACTGCACTTTTATGCAGTTTTGAGTTTATGTGTGGTTTGTTGTTATGGGGCAATGCATTTTTCTGTTTCGTATTTCTAGAGCCAGTTCTATACAGATCTTATTTTAGGAAAGTAAAAGAAGTCTTTTTTTCCCTTCTATTTACATTGTGGTTTTATAATTTAATGAGAGTAAAGGGAGCTATATAAGTTTTGGAGTTTATGAAATTCATATTGTTAAGAGAGTTAAGCATGTGTGTTTGTGAGGAATTATAATCCACCTATCAGTTGTATCCAGGGATATGGAAGTTGGGTAAACCTGAGTTTGTAATGTATTCCTATTCTGCTTGATTGAAGAGTGTGAATCTTGCTGAATGTAAGACAATTTTATTCTCATCTTGTATTCTTGTGCTTGCATTAAATTTAGGTTTCTTAAAACTCCTTACTCCTCATATTCATTGGAAAGAATGAAATTCTCCTAAGGAAAATCTGTATTCCAAATCTACTGAGGAGATAGTAAACAACTCATCTATTTGGGAAATTATTAAATTTTACCTGACCATGGACAATCCTCAGAATAGTTAATTAACTATGATAACTTTAGTGGGAAGCATTATTTTTTATGTTTTCAAACATGGGCTATGAATGCTTGCAATATTCTTTGGGGAATTGTGCAAGATGTTTTTGCCTGAAGGAGAGAAACTAATCCTTAGAGATAGAAATTAGATTTAAATATAAAGGAACTTCTGTTGTCAAGGACATAAATGAGATTCGTAGGACCAAGGCTCTCCTATTATCACACTCACTACTTGTGCTTCTCACTGTGTTGCAGCAGTCCTGATCTCTTAATCTGAATGTGATGATAGGGAGATTTTAAACATAAAGCATAGCCCTAATACCATTGTCAAATCTGTCTCAGGTAGATAGTCTTAATGTGGGGAAAACATAAAACTATTGATTGGGTAGGATAAGAGTTGCTTGGAAAGTATGATGACTAGTGGTGAGTCAAACATATGAGGAAGTCTCAGTTTCATGAGGGGTTGGTTATAAAAATTAGAAATTGAATTTTGATCAAGAGACCCAGAACTCTCTGATCTCATTTGCTAAGAGCCTCCTATTAAAGGCAGCTCCAGCACAAGGGACACTTGTTCGAAGACTTTCCTGAGAATTTCCTTCCTGCGTACAAAGACTGGAGGCTCAAAATTTGAAGAGCATCAATTTGCCTCTTATGTAAAGTTTCAACATTTACCTTAGAAATATAACTTTTTTAAGAAAAATGTGATACATCCTTCAGCACAGGATAAAAGGATATGCTTTGAAGCATGATAGAATCAAACCTAGCTTACCATTTCATGACTATGTTAGTATGGGCAAGTTCTTACCTTTTCTAGATTTCAGTTTCTAAATATTAATTAGTGTATCTTAAATTTAGAACAAGAAGCCTTGCTAAACATGTTTTGAACAAATATTAATTGTTTACATTTATACATTGTGTATTATGATTATAATCATGTATATATGATGAAGAGTGGCCTACAATACGGTAACACCATTAAATAAACAATTTTTTCCCCTTTCTCTATTTGGTTCTTGGGATTGAACCGAAGTCCTCCCACTTGCTAGACAGGTGCTCTACTACTGATCTACATATTCAGTCGAAGGCAAAGACTTTGCCTTGTGTCACTTGTGATACTTCAATTTGAATGTTTCAAATCAACACCTCGCACATGCCCAGCACTGAGCTTCTGCTGCAACCCTCCTTTCTCCATTAGTGGTACTATCCTATGGATACTCAAACCCAAAACCATGATGTCATCCTTAACTTTACTGTCTTCAAAGATCCAGTAGTAGGGCTTTAGTTCTCAAATGTGTCCAGGATATGATCTTATCTCACATTTTCTGTGGCTACCAGAAACCTGGTCTGTCCGTATTTCTCACGCAGACATTTGCAATAGCCTCACAATTCTTCTGGCTCCTGAACTCTTTAGAATGATCAAAACAGCAATGAGAGTGGTCACATAATAATTTAGTCAGTGCATGTCACCCTTCATAAAGCCTCCAGTGACTTTCTGTTCTACTCAGAGTAGTGCACAAACTATTTAAAATTATATAACTTGGTACTATCTCACTAAACTCATCTTGTACTGCCCAACATTTGGCTTATTTCAACTCAGCTTTTAACACACTCTCATCTCTAGGACACTGCAGCTGGGAGGGCCTATACCCAGAGGCCTCCTGGCTACCTCTTTATCTTTTTCAGGTCTATATTAAAATGCTACCTTTTCATTGTGGTGTTTCCTGGTCACTGAGAAACTACTATGTCTACAATGTTTTCAATTCACTTCTCCTGCTTTATTTTTTTTCACAGTATTTTACATTCTTTAACATAAAATATTTTAGGGTTTTTTCTTTTTTACCTCTATCCCTACTATATTCTTAGTTATGTAAATTTTTAAAGCTTAACATATTTCCATGAGTGAATAGTAAATGGTGCACATGCAATAATTGACACATTTGTGATATTAAATCATTCAATCCAAGAGTACAACATGTTTTACCATGTACTCAGGGTCTATTTCATGTTCTAAAATGCATTTATAGTTTTTGTTTCACTTAAGTTAAATTTAACTTTAACTATTCCTAAAACCATAAAACTTTTTGTACCTATTGATGAATAATGTGATGTTTTGATGCATGTTTACTTGGGGTAATGTGTGAGTCAGCTTGAGCATATCTATCACTACAAACATTCTTCATTCTCTATGGTGAAAACTTTCAACACACTTTCTTCTAGCATTTGAAAATGCACAGTTCGTTACTGTTTTCTATCATACTCTACTGTGCAATAGCATATCAGAATTTCTTATTTCTGTTAGCTGGAACTTAACACCTACTAATAAATATTTCCCTGTACTGTTCCTTGACCTTCCTAGCCTTTATTAACCACCACTTTGCGTTCACACCTTTTTCAGATTCCTCATGTGAGTAAGATCATGCAGCTTTGTCTTTCTGGGATTGGCTTATTCCACTTACTACAATGTGCTCCAGTTTAAACCACATTGTTGCAAACAAGATTTCATCTTTTACATAGTTGAATAGTATTGCATTGTGTATATGTAGCATGCTATTTTAATCTACTCATTGGCTGATGGACGTTTGGGTTGCTGCCGTTCGTAAGTATTGTGAATAATGCTGTAATAATTATAGGAGTAAAGCAAGTGAAGCTGCCTTTTCTAATTTTATTTCATCTATCTGTCTATCTATCTTTCTGTCAGTCTATCTATCTATCACTTATCTATCAACTATCTCTATCTCCAGGCCTCCACCCTATCTGAGAGTACAACTTGCATTGAGGATGAATCTTTCCCTTCAGTTTGCTGTCCCATATCCTATCATTTTCTAAAGCCCCACTCAGAACTGTGTTTTCCTAATGTGTGAGGCATTTCTCCACCCAACTAAGTGTACAGTCAAGATAAACCATTGCTTTACCCATCATGCCAAGCTATGTTCTTTTATTGATGAATTTAATGCATTTATGTTCAAAGTTATTTGTAGGTATCAATGTCTTCCTGTTCTTTTGTTAATTTTTCTGCTTGTTTTGCATAATTTTGATCAATTCAGCCTCTCATTAAATTTTGCAATCTAGTAGCTTTCTGTCATGATAAGTTTTATTCTATCTTTGTCTTTCATGTATCTCTTCTAGCAAGCTTTCTACATTACTGAAGATTCATGATGGTGTTTATTCTTCTTTAGATCCTAGTATAAAATTACCTGTTGTGTTTCTTGTAAGGATGCTTCTGGTGATGATGAATTCTCTAATTTATACTTATGAGGGAAAGATTTTATCATTCCTTCATTTTTGAGGCATAGATTCTTTGTATATATTATTGATTGACAATTTTTGCTTGTTTCTGCTTTCAGGATTTTGAATACATCCATATATAATCCTACTGTCTTCTGACCTGTAAGGTTTCTGCTGAGAAATCTTCTGTAAGTCTGATAGATCCTCCCTTATATGTAAATTGATGCTGTTCTCTTGCTGCTTTTGGAATTCTCCCTCTGTTTTGTACTTGAGTTGTTTTGAGTGCAGTATTCCCTGGTTAAGATGCTTTTTGGTTGAAACTAGTTGGTGTCTTTTGAGCCTGTTTTATCAGGATGTTAATAGCTCTTCAAAGAACTGAGAATATTTTAACCATTGTTTTCAATGACTTTGACTTTTTCTATGTTTCTGGAATTTTCCTAGTATGCTTACAGGTGTCTCATAGACTTTCTCTTTTTTTTTTTTTTTTTGGTACTGGAGATCAAACTCATGACCTTGCGACTGCCAGGCAGGCACTTGAGCCACTGAGGTAAACCCCTGGCCGACTTTCCCTATTGTAAAAACTCTTTTCTATTGTTGTTTTTGTCTTATTAGATTAATTCAAAAGACATATTCCCCATTTCAGAAATTCTTTTTTCTGTTTGTTATTTATTTATTAAAATGTTTAGAGAAAAGAATGCTTGTTGTTTTTAATAATTTCTGTCTCTTTTCTGAATTTCTCATTTTAACTGGAATCATATTTTTTTGTCATTTCTTCATGTAACTTATTCCATTACATTTCCCTGTTTCCTTATAACCAATATTTTTAACTCTTAGAGCATCTCAGATTTTCTTTAAATTGCTATTGATTTATGAAAACTTATCATTTTCCTTTGGAGGCAGTGTTTTCTTTTGTTATTTCTTATATCCTCATATTGATGTCTACACACCTGATGTAATCATCACAACATACAATTCTGTGAAGTATATTTTGTGGGTTTAAGATTTTTCATTTACATGTGATTATGGCATCAGTTTGGTAGGTGCTTTTCATTTGGTTTTAGGTCGCCTTGGAAATATAGCTTCTCTGTGATTTACTTCAGCTTTGCATGATCTCTGTAGTATCTATCAGTGCTTCAATATCCTAGAATGCAGCAGTTCATGAAGAGAATTGTGTGACTTTGCAGTGATGTAGACTTTTCCTCAGGCTCCACACATCAAGCAAAGATGGCACTGGGGCTTATGGTGTCTACTGTCACAGCCCTGACGATTTGGAACACGGGAAGGACTGTTTTCAGTTTCCTCAGAGCAAGTACTGGTGACATCAAAGGCTGCAGCAACAGCGGCCAGCATTTCTGAGCCATAGGATGTGAAGGAATTCTTCCAGAGGACCTTCATGATGAATAGGGACATGTTTGATTTTGAGGCACAAAAAGCCATGTGTGTGAGGCCCACCATGCTATGTAGAATTCTCAAGGTCCTGTGGTATCGGGGACCTGGCCTAGATCCCCAATCTCCAGAACAAGTGCACGGCAAAGGCTTAAATAAATGAGACAAGTGGTATGATTTTAGGGCTCTAGGAGGATCAAAGCCCCTGCAGAGTTCTTGACTCTGCAGCTGTCGTGAGGGCTAAGACAAAGACCTCTCTCCTTGCCCATATTTATTATCAAAGTAGACAAAGAGAGGGGATACTGAGGAAAGCACGGGAAATGAGCAGGATCTTGGGAGTCACTTGAAAGACTTTTCCAAGTAGTAAATTGTGCCAATTAAGGAGAACTGTCTTATCTCCATGATGCCATTTATGGTGGGAAAGAGACACTGCAGATATGTGATGGTTGCAGCTGTAGTCTCTATCTATTTTCTGGAGTCTGAGCCAGGCGTATTTGGTGGTGACCTTATCTTGCCTTTTGAGGTATCTCTGGCCTCATTGGCCACTACAGGCCTTGGCCAGGACCAGTGATTTATAGAGGTTCACTTACTATAAATCAGCTCCCATCACTAGGCAAGGGGCCTAGTTCTTGGACAGGCTCACAGATAAACAGAAATCCAATTAGTTAATTTTAAGCCCTGCTCAAAGCCCCTTTACAGTGGTCTCCAACACTGTGGGAAGAGTACAGGAGATTCTGGAGTCTGTAGTACCACTAGTAACCCTGGACTGGAGGTTGCAGAATACAAAGCAGATCTTCCTTTGGTCTTCTAGGTTTTAGCTGGTGCTGGTGCATACAACACTGGTGGTGTCTTTCCTAGCACTGCAGGACCCAGATGGTACCTTCCCTATATCCCAACGGACAAGTGTGAGTGAGAGCAAAACCTATGTTACCAGAAGATACGGTTCTAAATTCATGAGCTTTGGGTACTCCAGGTTATGTGAAGGTGATACTGGCTCATGTCATGGCTATCTATGCTCTTAGATTTGCAGGATGTGGAAAATACTTTCCTTAAGTTAGGCTGAATAGAGTTTGCAGCTTTGGTACTTTTGGTTCTCAAGTTGCAGGATGTAGGCAGGAATGGTTCCTAAGTCATACAGTAGAAGTCTTGGTGGGACTAAACTGTAGTATTGGTAACCATGGTCCTGAACAGGATATGGATTGGCCCTCTCTCTGGTCTTCAGGGACAAGCTTTGGAGATTGTGGGGCTCTTTGTACCTATAGCTGCAGTCTGAATGCCATGATCTGGGGAGAAGACCATCCCTATCTCTCACAAGGTGAATGTAGGTAATGCCAGAGATTAGGGAGCTGGTGGCTACATTTCTTGAGCTGCAGAGAGTAAGACTTTCCTCATCCTCTGTTCTTCAAGCAGGTGCAATCTTTATTCTGTGAGTTGGAGAGAAGACCAACCCTACTTGTGTCAGACAAACATTTGTGACATTCAGTCTTGTGGTTACAGCAACTCTTGGTCCTGAGCTACTGGCTGCTGAGGAAGCTGACTTCTTCCTTGTGAGGCTTCCACAAGCCCAGTGCTCCTGGGAGTGTCTGTGGGATTTGGGTGCTGGTCCCTAAAGCAAATGTCAGGTAGCAGTGGCTGTGATAGCAGCTTGGGTTCTGGAGTTTGAGAATAGCCCAATACAAATCTTTTTATTTTGAGCAGAACAGTTGCTGTTAGACCAGCCAACTCCTGAAGCTTGACCTAAGGCTGGTGAGGACTATGGAACCCTCCCACAGTGGGGATTGCAGGGCTGCTGCTATGTTTGGTCTGGCCTGTATTTTCTACTTACCTTTTCTTAGCAGCACCCTCAATCTTCCTTCAGTCATGTAAATTGCTATATTAGTTTATTTTTTATCTCCTTTATATATTACTTCAGCATTCGTATGGATCTTTAAAGTAGCAAGTGAGTTTTGGAAAGAAAATGCAAAAGTTTCTGTCCTTCTTTCTTAATTAATCAAAAATCGGAAAACGATCCTTCCTTTGAGGAAGACAGATGTTGCCTGACCTCCTGTGTATGGATCATAGCCCTTTCGCAACCAGTAGGATGAAAATTAATGTAGCCTACCATTAAGTTATTCTGAAGGATAAGGGTGGTTGTCCCAGAAGTATAAACAGAAAGCAGGGTGCCCTTTGTGCAGAGATTCCATGGCCTTTATGCTTTGTGGATAGTGTGAAGCTCTCTCATGCTTTATTGTTTTCTGGAGAAGGACAAGTCCTTTCCCTGGCTTCTTCTGGCTAACTACTAGAAGATGTTTCCTAGCTGCGGTTCCTTAACTTCCTTCTCTTAGGACACGAGTGAAGCAGATGTCTGGGAAGCAGCTGTGGCAGCATGCTTCTCCTAGTGGTGGTTATGACTCTGGAAAGGGAACCAGGAAGGAGACATCAGAGACCATACCCTTAGGTTGTTGCATTTTCTGAGACTAGACTCTCAGACTAGCTGGCTTGAGTCAAATAAAAATTCACAGATATTTTCGTGTAAATCAGCAGTAGACCACTGTAGCAGTTGGTTTGTATTTACTAAATTTAGTGTGAGAGATCAAGAATCCATTCCAAAGCTTGTGGGAGACAAATGTATATTCACCGATTTTTTTTCTTTTTCTGCTAGTTGTAGAAACTTTGTAGAAAGGGTTTTATGGCTTTTTGTTGTCACATTATTGTTTCTATGAGTCTTGGACTTTGACAAGTATAAAATGAAAATCATACAAGCCAAGGACTGATCATAGAGCTTACAGCAAAGAAGAATGTAGAGTCAGAGAGAATAAAAATGGTGTAGTAATTTCTTGAAAAGTGACTTAAAGAGAGGAAGATGTCTTATCTTTGTGTCACATACATCTCTTGAAAGTTTCTAACCATAGCGAGCAACACAATTTGCAACAGGTAAACTGTAATCTAGCCAATGTTGCAGGAGTTGTACATGTCAACTGAGGGTCATGTGTGGCTCTACCTGTCAAGAGCTGCAAAGTAAACGTACAATGTTACTTTACCGAAGTGCATATAATTTAAGTTTCTTGCTCTGTTCTTTACTGTGACATTATCAGAACTTAAACCCACACCATTTCCCCACTGAGTCATTTTCAGTGCTTAAGAATATGCTTTCAAGCTATAACTGCATCAATACCTGTGGTTGTACTTTCTATTGAGAATAAAAATGCTTTTTTCGTTCCTTCCAGAGCTGTCAAAACTCCTAATGCTGAAGAGTTTGTCTTGGAAAACGGAGGTTTACTTGTGGTACTGGTAGTAAATGGAGAAAGTCCTTCATCTCACAATCAATGTCATCCTAATGACACTGATGTTTTTATAATTGTGCAGAAAATGTACATCATTGACTTTGCCTTTTATGTTTCTAGGAAGACAAAACTAGTCACTCATTTGATATGTGACATGACAAGTTAGAGACTGTAGTCTATTAAAATAATTTTTATTTGTTTATCAAAGACTCCTAAATCAACAGTGTTTCTTTTTCAAACTGATTGACAAGTCTTCCAAGTTTCTTAAGAAATCTGACATTTTACGTGAATACTTACACAGCATGAAGCCACAATTTTATCGTCCATTATTATGTTTCTGTAATTGACAAATAAATAAACACCTGCTTCATCTGATCCATTCTACTTAATTCTATGGAGGTCCTACGTATTCACTTTCATTTTACACTCTGTCTTCTGGACCAGAAATAATTTTCTACAATTCTTCTTTCTAAGCAACATTTTAAAACAGATTTCTTTGGTAAACTTTCTGTATTTCTCAGTTAGATGGTAGAACAAGATTCATAGCTATAGTCAGTTTCTCTCACATGTACTGTGTTTATCATACAATTTATCCTCTGTAAATATGGTTGTTATAAAATGTCAGAGAATTCTTATACACTTTTTCTACATTTGGTGAGAGTCTGGATCACAGTTCCTGCTTGGGAGCTATGTCATAATCAATGCGTTTTCGAAACAATAATAAATAATGTTAGCTAGCTATTTCAGATTACTTGGTAACTAATGAACATTAGCCTAATCAAATAAATAAAATCTGATAGCATGATTCATCCCCTGTAATGGATATGAGCCTGAGAATTTGGTGACCAGGGCCAAATTCATTTGGTTGTATATTCATTTTTCGCAGTGATTCTACAGCACCAAACGTACACTGCCTTAGTCATGTTCAAGAAATATCTGTTATTTTACTTTCTCATCAAATTTATCTGCAATGTCTGATTCAAAATATTTCAGCTTTTGTTTAACTTACTGGCATATGTAACATTGCCAAAAAATCAATTGTTTTGACAGATGTTTTTTCAGCCAAGGCTGAAAAAGGTGAATTTCTGCCTTCTTGGTTCAGATCTCACACTGCAGATAAATATTTGTATTAAAGTTTATCTAGGGCTGTATTTTTTTTTTGCTTTTATGTTCTTATCTTTGCTTGATTTTTTCTATATAATTTGCTAATATAAGAGAAAAATCAATAAATAAAAATTAAAATGGACTTCTAGTATCATATATTGTCTTTCATTTCGGAAAGGCTATTACTATTAACCATGGGTGCAGAAAAAAAAAAGAACAAGAAATTCATCAGTCTGTCCTTTAGGATGCTCCAGAAGGTGCTGAAATAACTTCTGTAGTGCGTGGAAGAGCTATAGAAAAGACAGGAGAAATGACAAAGTTAGTGGAGTCCACTGATCGAAAAAAGAGAGAGAGAAAAAAAGCAGAATAGACAGTACCGTGAAGACACTGAAAATCACAGAAAGCTACAGTATAGCATTCAGGATGAGGAAATATTAAACGGTTCTCTGCCAACTTGAAAGCTCCATGGAGTTTCGGCATGAAAAATCCTAACCTGACAGGTGAATCAAATTGTTCAGATCTTCAAGCTGTAACAGAATTTAGAAAATAATGTCATACACAAAGGAAGGAGGTTACATGGAAGAGCAGGTTTTCAACTCTGATGAGACTCGCCTGATTCATACGAGGACTTGGACCAATGTCCCATACCACCCAGATCATATTCCAATTGATGAAACGTGTAGTGGTGGCCTGTAGGTCTCACATCCTGCATTTTCTGTTAGAAAGATAGTGCAGTGGTCGCTACCTCAGTGTTTTTGACTACAGAAGAACACTGGAAACACTTTTGGAAAGTAAAAAGAATTGATTGCAAATATATAGATACATTCTACTTTATTCAATGCTCTTAAGAATTATAAAATATAAAACTATTTTATTATAAAAAACAGTGTAATTGAAGTTAATATCTCTTCTGTCTTTATTTATTACTTTACATATAGTTTATCTTATTTGAGAGAAGCAAAAATACATAGACTATAGTAAGGTCCTAGGGATTTTAACTCAGTATTATAGCAGTTGCCTAACATGACCAAGGCTCTGATTTGATGGCCAGCATCACAAATAGATGAATAAATTAAGTAACTGATTAATCAACCCACCAAGGTGTGTACCTATCAAGTAAGATCAAGGAGACTAGCAAAAACCATTCAGTCTGAACGTAAATATCAGTGTAATGACTTCCTGGATCACTCGGGATCTCATAGATGAACTGAACTAGCATTGAGTCCAAACATCTCTAACCACAACATTGCCACTTCAAGAAGGATGAGATATGGTTGCCACATGCTGATTTTTACAGCATGTGCCAAATGCATAGATGCCTAATATTATTTCTTCTCACAAGTGTTTTCCTCTAAAACCACATGACCATTTCTGTGAATCACAGAGTAAAATTTTTGTTGAGCAGTTAAAATAGTATCATAGTTTTTTTTTAAAAAAGAATTATGACTCAAAATCAGTGAACTCTTGTAAATGGGAAGGGGTCCAGGAGACCAAGGGCAGAGGGAGAGAAGGAGGGGAAAGATGAATAAGTAGAATAAAGATACACGATGTAGAGGAGCCTAATAACCTCAATGAGTGCAAACATTGTATGTTACAAACGTGAGCTGAGAATAATAATAATAACAACACGAAAAAATGGGCATGGGGACTTAGAGGCAAAGAGAGAGAGTTGGTTGGGATGGGGAAGGGGATTTAAAAAAAAACGAAACTGAATCAGGTAGATGTACGTACTCCCCAATATGAACTCCAAACATGCTACAAACATATACAAATAAAATAACATAAATAATAAAAACCTAGCAATGTGGAAAGAATTGTCATATGGATATCATTTACCATCAGTTGTGCTGCTTCCCTTTCATTCCATAAATAACAGTATTTTCTACTCTGCCAATCTAATTACTGTGACTCTTCTAGTTAAACTTATTTTGTCATTTTCCATTATCACCAGAATAGTCCCCAAACTCCAAGTCTGCCACTTATTTCACTTCATAATGTGAACTTTCCATCTACATCTTTGCATTTTCCACCTTCATTTTATGCATGTGTAATATTGATAAAACCAAAATATTTCATGATTGTGTACATTTGGCCATTCTGTTTCTTCTGTCTGGAATGCATTTTCTATCATTCCCTCTTGGCCTGATTAATGCTTTCTAATCCTTTAAAACTTCTCTGACTCTCATCTCTACCCCATTTCAGGAGGGGATTATTTATGTCTACTTCCTTGTTCTGATAATAAAGTAACTTTAACAAGGATTACAATACATTTCATTGAACATCATTGTATGTCCACCATTCTGTGCATTTATTGATTGCACAAGAATTTTGTACTAATTGTATTTGTGTATCAATGTCTCATAGAGTAACTGGAACATTTTTGTGTAAAAATAGTTTTTGAAAACTGAGTAAAGAAGTGGATATTATTTACAGATCAAATAGCAATTAAATGTGCAAAATCATAAGTTCAAAAATATTAAGTTTATTATTAGTCAATAATGCTAATAATATTCAAGATATCATTCATGCTTACAGAATTTATATATGTAGAGAACTATATGAGTAATATTTTCAACTTGGTGAATGCTCTGTGATTTTTGTCTTGAAGAGCTTGTAAAACAAGTCACAGAAATGACTTTCAAAATATTTTATGAAATTAATGAAGAGTTAAATTCTTTATTAACTTGAAACATTCTGTATCTTGTTCATGGTTTATGTTTAAGAAGTACAAAATTTTTCATGTGAAATAAGAACCCAAATTCAGGTACTATTATGATAGTTATACAGCATTCTGTCCAAATTTCTTGAACCAACAGCCCTTTGCAAAGACACTTGAACACATTGGTATATATCGCATACTAAACTTAAAATATTGAAATTCTTAAGAGTTATTTGTATATTCATATATTTCTGATCTGGTTTTGTATCATTAATTGGTGTAATTTTTTAAGATTTAGTCTTTCTGTTATCAAGTTTTATCTATGTCTTTCTTTGATCACCATTCATAAGATCATTCTCAATTTAAATCTAGTCTAAATCTTCACCTGTTATTAAATTCATTACCAATACAGACTTCTTTGGCTTCATCTAAAGCATCTCAAACTTCATGTGTCCAAATTGACTCTTTCTTTCTGAACTTGTCCTTTTGCAGAGTGATGTGGCTACATGAAGTTATCATGTATCTAGATGTGCAAATCAAAAATTAAGAAGTCTATTATCTCCTTCTTTTATGTATTTAGTAACCAGTAAAATGCCATGCCCTGTATATAGTACTTAATTGATTCTTCATTCTGATCTCCAGTACTATTGTCTTAAAGCAAGCTAGCGTGAACTCACAGCTGAAGTTCTATAGAAACAAACATCCCTCCTGCCCTGTCAACAAATATTCAAAATTGTATTAGACTTCTCCTGAATAAACATGTATATATATATATATATATATATATATGCATATATATATATTACATGTAGATGGATGAATATGTGTAAAATACATAAAACAAAAATACAATTTTTTCATAACAATAAATGGGAAATTTGTAGTAACAAATTGTCTCACGCAATTATGAAGGCAATGAATACAAAATCTGCACAGTTACTTGGATACCCGTCAAAGAATAGCTGATTGCACATTTCAAGTGCAAGTTTTATTTATTGGCAGAACGGTTTTCTTGTTCAGAGGAAGAAAATATTTTTTTGTCCAAGTATTCATCTAAGTGGATGAAACTCACCTACAGCATGGAGGGAAATGTTTTTCTCAAAAGTCCACCAATTTAAATGTTACTCTTGTCCAAAACAGCAAGAAGAAAATATCCAGGGTAATGTTTGTCCAAAGATCTGGGCACTGTGACCCAGCCAAGCTGACACATAAAATTACCCATCATGATATTTCAGCCAGATTTCTACTTCTGTGCCACAAATCCAGTCATGCTGCCCCTTTTCTTAATGGAACTGTTGGTGGCCTGGAAGCTGCTCACTTTTCCAGCTTCATCAAACTACACTTTTTAATGTTGTCTCAATACAGTCCTCTCTGATTTGCCTGAGTCAAATCTCTCCAATACATAGCTTTATAACAACATGTATATTTCATTTATAACCCTGAAAACTGTTTCATTATTTTTGCAGTAATAGGATCTTATATTTTAAGCTTGAAAATAGAAAAAATAATATTCAGTTTTGTTTTGGTTTGTACTTTTCTGGCTGAATGTAGAATTTCAGAGGCTGTCAAAGGCAGTAAATGTTGCTGAACAAGAGGATAAAAAGCAAAAGAATGATCAGCAAATCCCTGAGGACATTTTTCAGGTAATCTGTAATATTCTAGGCTCAAGAAAGGAGGGTATTATTAAAAAAAAAGAAAAAGAAAACCACAGGTGGATTATAGAATAGATGTCCGCAGACATCTATTTATCACCAAAATCTTCCTATAAATTCTCTTTGAAATTAGCTATCAAGACATTGACAGTGAATATGCTGGTTCTTTTCCTACTTTCCACCACTTTTTTTCTAATTTGGCATTGAGAATTGGTCACAAAGCCTCCCCACTTGGTTGCATCTCCAGCTGTTTTGTATTTATTTTGAGGTAGTCTCACTGAGTCGCTAAATATCTCAGCCTGCCCTTGAAATTGTGATCCTCTTACCTCAGTCTCCCCAAGTTCTGGAAGTACAGGAGTGTGCCAGAATTCCTCACCAGACTCATTTTTTAAAAATGTATCATTGTACTTGACCTCAGTATAAATCAGTATTATCATTTATTTTCTAGATAGACAAAACCATTAATACATAAGACTTCATGTAGATCACATTGTTACTTACATATGGGAAATTACTGCCATCTGAATCTAGTCCACATCTTAGCCCTCACTTTTTATCTAGAGATTGTTAATAAGTGGGTTTTTAATACCTGTAGTATACTGAATATGCAGAGCACACAGAACCACAGAAATTGTGGTAATAAATGCATGAAAAGGAACAGTTGCATAGATGTTAAAACTAAAAGAACCTCAACAGCAGGAAGTGTTAGCAGTGATTCCTAGTAAAGAAGAATGCAAGCCAGGGAGACACCAGGAAGGGGAAGTTAAACAGTGGGAGACTTTAAAGAGGAAACAGAAATACTGTGGTTCACAATGCAAAACAAGCAAAGGAACCAGAGCTAGAGAAGGGATGTGTGTAAGATAAATAACAGTGATGCGGAAAATCAAAGAATCTTAAGGAGAGTAAGATGAGAACATAAGAACTGTTGATGTCCAGAAATTCATAATGGCTAATTTTGTATACTTCCCGAAAGGTTTGGGATTATCAGTATCACCCTTTTGAGATTTCTCATTAACTTTTTAGGGATGCACCATCCTCTCTCACCCTAAGAATTAACTAAAACCACTAAGATTAAAAAACACTCCAGGGCAAGATCCTTCTCACCATAAGATCATCTCCACCTTCTCGAGTCATCCCAGGATTATCAGCTGCCTGCTGAGTCATCGACCTCTGAGTCTTCCTCTAACCCCTTGTGTCATTGAATACACCCAATAAATAGTGGCTGGCTTGGAGTGTCTTTGTCTCTGCCCATCCTCAGGCATTGACCTCACAGCCCTCCTTTCTGCATTATCAAATCTGCCTCTGTTTCTTATTTCATCCTTTCACATACACCTCATACAGGCAGTTGGGGATTTTGGTTGATAAAGAACTTGTCAACCTGTCACTTCTCAACCAAAGCCAAGAGTCACGTAAAACAATGAAACAAATCATAAACCAAAGGTTAAAGAAAGAGATAAGTGAAGAATAAATATTGATACATCTCAAAAGGAAAGTGACATCATCATCATAGATTAGAAGACAGACAGGACATTAAGTTTCTTCAACCCAAGATCACAAATGAGAAGTGAAGATGGCTGTGCTCTAGAAGTGGTTGGTAACGACACTATTAGAAGAATCTATTTTGCAGCTACAAGGTCTATACAGTAGTACTTAGTGAGAGAAATAGGTACAATATATCCAGTTTACGAGAGAAAAATATATATCCCTAACTATTATGACTTTTAAAGAGTAGGCCCTTTTAATAAAAATATTAAGAGGAAAGCAAGCAACAATTTATTAATACATGTTTCATATATAAATGGAAGATATGCAAAAAATGATCACTTGTCAAAGAAGTGCTTTTGAATCCCAGCTTGAATGGCATTTTAAACACTGAATCCTAAGATTTGAAGAAGTGACACAACACAAGGGGCAAAAGACTCTGAGCCCTTGAGAGTAGCAACATGCTGGGAGGTAAAGCACTGGCTGGGGAAAGGTTAGGTTCTAGCTGGTTAATAGAGATTTCTCAGGTGACATTGCCAACCCATAAGATTCGAAAGCTGTCTTCAGTACTTAACCTTAGTTCTTCTTGGTCTGGGCCATGACACTTCTTTCTTTATCAATCTATAGCCTACTTATAGGCAAATTCAAGGAAGGCAGAGTTTTCTTGCACCTGCTTCTTCCTAATTCTCTTTAAGTCCAAGTCTTTATGTAAAAAAGGCTCATTTGAGGGTGGCCTCTTCTATTCTGCAGGCAAATGGCAGCATGCAAACAGTGATGGGAGGACCAAGAATAAATAAGTGTACTTCCAACTTACAAATGAGATGTGATACAGAAATTACTTTGTTAAACATTCATTGGAATGAAGGACACCATTTTAATGTGAATTGTATATTAAATGCAAACAGTATATTAAGGGAAAATTCCCAAAATACATTTCCTGCAGTGCAAAATACCTGTTTTGATATGATGTAATTAAATTATGATGCCATTATAGTATCATAATATGACTCAGAGTTATTGTTATTTATCTATTATCGCTGCTGTTGTTGTTATTGTCATATACTAATCAGGACCCTTAGTGTTTGAAGGTGAAATGGTGAATTTAAGAGGGTGAGAAAGTACATGGAAACATCTTGTCAAAATCAAAGCAGAGTCTAACATTGAAGCATTTTTAGAAGTTGAAGTGGGTGGAAGATTTGAAATTGTATCTGACTTTAGGTGTCATTTATTAGAACGATTTATTAAAAACTGTATGTTGATTCCTGTATTTATGCTAGGCATGAGTGATCCGAAAATAAGACAACTCCATATATGATTTTAAGGAAGGAAAATCTAGTTACAACATCCCTTTGGTCTGTAGAGCTGTATTATAAATGCTACTCTTGAGCTTAATGCTCAGATTGTCTTGATGACATGTAATTAACCAAAGAGGAGACAAGGAATAAAGATAGAAAATGCTATTTTGTGCACAAGACAGGAAAAAGGAAAGGGTTGCATTAATTTGCTTGGGTGCCTTAGCAGTTTACTCCCAAATAGTGGCGTAAAACAACAGAAATTCATTCTCTCACAGTGCTGGAGGCCAGATATCTGAAATCAGGACAGTGCCACGGAACATTCACTTCAAAGGATCTAGGGAGACTCTGTCCTTACCTACATCCAGCTTCTGGTAGCTGCACGCTTCCCTTGGTTTGTGCCTGAATCTCTCGAACCTAAGCATACCTGGCTTTTTCTTCTCTGTCCCTTTTGCTCAGTTGTCACTGGATTTAGGGTTCATCAACATCACCTTACATTTTTAACTTACTTTTGTCTGTCTGTAATGATCCCTCTTTTAACTAAGATGCTATTTGCAAGTTCAGGTGGTTAAGAAATTGGCAGATCTTTCAGGAGAGCCATCGTTTAACAGAATACATGAATGAAACTAGGAATACTTTATATGTTGGTATAGGGGAACGATCTCAGTGGAAGACCTCCAAATGATATAGGAAAAATGATCTCAGACCCCCAAATGATATAGGGGAATGAAACTCCCAACCTACTATATGTCTGGTGCGAGTTTGTGTTCTCTAAAATCGAAGAGTGAATTTTAGGAACAACGGAGGGTAAGAGCAGAATACGTTTATTGAGAGAAAGAAAACTTCTGTCAGATAGAGAGAGACAGAAGGGGTCCCGAGTGGGTTGCCAAAGACTCTGTCTTTTCTAGTGACTTTTATAGAGCAAAACCCTGATGGGGAAAACTGGGAACTCACAAGGCAGATGGGCTTGAGGTGGGACAGACCTGTGATCAACCAATAAGATTAATTGTTTAGGTAAGATTGACCAAATCAAGGACAAATTGGGAAGCGAGTCACATAGTAAGCAAGCATTCTTACAGATTAGGGGATTGGGACGGTAATTCCTGACTTCTCAAGATGATCCATCCCTAATCCCTAAGATTATACTTAGGGTGTGGTTGCATTTGCTTTGCCTTTTGTCTTGAGATCTGGCCCACAGAAAGAGGTGTGTGTCTCTTCCAATGTCACAAGATATCTGGTCCTCTGTGCTGGCTCCTTTGAGGGCCTAGCCCTGTCTGACTGCCTATAATATTTCTGTCTAACTCAGTTGTCTGTAATAATGTGATGAGACATTTTAGCTGAGTGAGATACTAAGTTTAGGAAAGACAAATGACATGAGAACAAAATACATATATACATATATATACATATATGTAATTTTTCATATATAAATATATATACATATATATACATATATATGTGTATGTGCATATATATATATATACCCAGCAAAATATAACTGAGTTACAAGATATCTGTGAAAGAAGAATGAGACTCACTCTTCAGGGTAACTTTTACTTAGTGTTACAAATGGCCAAGATCACTGACTGATTTTCAGAGAAAATAGGTAGGATTTCAGGGGCATATAATGCTGTGGGAACAACATAGAAAACAGAAAGAGATGCCTAATGGGTTCTTCCTCTATACTGGTTGATATATACACATCATGGGATTGTTCTTCATAGAGTATCCTTGAGATAAAACAAGGGTTTTCTAGATTAGCTGATTATCATTTAGTATCTTCTGTAGAGATTAAAATAAAAGAGAAAAAAGAATCTGGGGATATTCTCCCAACCTTACTAGTTGTGTTGATTTGAGATCTACTCAACTACACAGGTAGAAGAATCTAAAAAAAAAAAAAGGATGAAACATAGCCAAAGATATTTTTAAATGAAGCATTTAGCCCTGTTTACTGCCTAGAGGTAACTAGAAATGGAACTGCATTATGACAGTAATATTTGAAGGTCCTGAGCCTTAATGTTTGATTGTAGGAAGCAACCCCCAGGTAGTTTGATATATAGAGGAGCCAGATGAACCAAGTGTTTTAAACAGAAAGTTATATGACACTCCTCATCTGGAACGACCCAGAGATTTTTTTACAGGAAAAAATAAAAATGACCATTTTTGAGGGATGAGGGCTCTCTCATAAGAAAACTTGGAGCCTATATCAGTTTATGAAGGCATGTTGCATTAAAGTCTCAGAGGAAGGGAGACACAGACTAGAGAAATATATCTGTGTTGTTTTGTGGGCAAGACAAGGAAAGAAAGTTTCCAAAGGCTGCCCTAACAGAGAACCCCAAATAAATAGATTAAACAACAGAAATTTATTTTTTCACAGTGCTGGAGGCTGATGACGTGACATCTTTTCTTTCCCCTAGCATTGACATTAGCAGCGGGGACATTCCTCAGTTTACCCTTTCCTGACTCAGCATTGCACAAAACCCATTTGTTTCCAACTTTTGTCCTTGTACAGTGGTCACCAGTTTTCCAATATGTGTGATTTTCAGACAAATAATGTGCGGTCGATTTTAATTGAAACATTAAATATTTGTTCCATGAAAATAAACATGCACCCATAAGATCATGTTAGCCTTTGCCTCAGTTTGTAGAGTGAACTGCAAAACACTTTCTTGTTTGGCATTTAACAAAGCACCCAGGGCTACAGAGTGAGACTTCAAGGTAATTCTAACCTTCTGTACACACCAGACCTCAGCAGGAGAGCTGTCCTCAAAGGAAGGTCTGCAAGAGGTCACAGATGAGTGGATTGCTGAAGGTAGACTGAAATGGAATTCTCCTTGATGGGATGCTTCAACAGATTCTGCAAAAAGACTGGATTCTATTTGTTTAATTAATAAGTACCCAGTAAATTTAGTCACATCTGTAATATATCCCCAGAAGACTTGAATTGTGAAGTATATTTTTGATCTTTCTGCTTCAAATTCTCCAGGGAAGACTGAAGAGGATGTAGCTCTCTGCTATCCTTAGCATTTGGCTGTCTTAGAAATATTATGCAGCAGTAGCAGCTGACCTATAGTTTGAAAAGAAATTTGAGGAAAATTTGGCAGCAAGCCCAGGCAGAGTTTCAATGAGGAAACCTGAGGCCCAGAGACAGGAAGAGAGATGACAGTTGTGTTGTCCTGTGAGGATGGTAGAATAGTTTTCCTCCACTGACAAGCATCTGAAGGACATGGAAAGTGAATGTCTTTGGATTCTAAACCTATTAAGGTTTAGTCATGGAGTTTCATGTATAAAGGAAGGTAAGAAGACCTATTGAATTATAGTTACTTTATTAGAAATGCCACATTACATATAAATGTTTGTGCATATATATTTAAATGTAGGTAATTATTTTCTTAAAAGATAATGAAAATGTAAAGTGAAAAACCAATTACATAGAGGAAAAAAGGCAGAATTGTAGAAATTAAAGCATATAATTTAAATAACAAAAGAAATTCTGAACATTTGCCCACTTCTTTCCCCTTACCATAAAAAAATTGAACCTAAATTCCAGTGTCTGATGTCCTCCTGATACTGAATCCGGAAAGATGTACTTTGAAAGACTTGGATGTTAATCTGAAACTAATTCAAGTCTTTTGAGTTCAAAAATTGGATTGGAAATCTTTTAAGAGCAGGCTTTCTCATGAGATTTCCATTACTTCTATCCTTACTGATAAGCCACAGGTATCAGAGAAACGTCCATTTGTGTGCTATCTTTGGATCCTTCACTATAAGAGAAGAGGTACGGAAAAAAAAAAAGATGGGGTTTGCTTTGATTCAAGTTTCAGAGGAAAGTTTCAATCAATTCGAATTTTGTCTGCAGCCACTCTACTATAATAGCTTAAAGTCTTTATTAGATACTTGTATGATGTTACCTTCAGTGTAATATGCCAACTTCAAGTGAGGGTGTTGATCTGGTCTAATGGATAAGATCTGGTTCTGGCTCTGTTCCTGACCCATGAAACTGACCTTGGATAAACACTTTATTTACTTTTTCCTCAGTTTTGTTACCTCTGTAATGAAGTTAGTTACTTAGAGAAGCACATTCTGTGACATGACTTGAGTTGCTTGGCTAAAATTGACAGTCATATACGTGACGTTGTCATTAATACGTGAAAGCATTTCTATATCCATTATTGGTAAGATTGCTTTAAACATTTCCAATAGAGTCACTTGTGAGAAGCAGCTGCATGATAAAGGAACATGTACAGGCTGGGCATGAACATTTCATCTCGTGTGTACACATGTATAAACCTCTTTCAGTGAACATCTCTTACTTTCTTCAGTACATTGACAAGAGTTTGGGAATTGTTATTATTCTTCATCTTGTATCTCCAAATATGATTCTGCAAACAATACCTAACTACTTTCTTCTGTCACCACTCAAAATGAACCACAAGGCTGAACTGTGTGAGAGGACTACTTTTTCCCCACCTCTGTAGCCTAATGCCTTATCTGCTCAGCAAAATCACAGTGAGAACAGAGCTGACAGAAAAATAGCAATCCCAGCCAGAAAGAACTCATGATAGCTTTTCTTTTAACCACTGAGTCATCTTGAAGACTCCGATTAGTAGAATTAAATACTCTTCTTGAAAGTAATCAATGTACTTTAAATTTGTACCAGCATGTCAACTCTAGAGAGAAAAATAGAAATAATTGTAGAATTTTCAAATTCTGTGATAAGAAGAAATACTTACCTCAGTCAATTCCTGTATTAGTGTGTAAGTAAAAATATCACGAAGGAAATAGCTTTCTGTTTTGGAATAGCATACTCCCTTTAGCATGGTATAATGTATTTGAATATGTTACAGACTGTAAATAAAAAACTAATTGAGAATACACATTTATTTAGCATGGGTAACCATTGTATTAAGATATGCCTTATGCAAAAATGGTACACAGTTATAGTTTAATATTTTTTGTATTTTTTAATAAAAAAAATCGAATGGTGTATAGTCAGCTTGTATTAACATTGTCTGCTTTATTTCAAAGACTAGTTTGCTTTTCTAATCTGGTGTTCCACAGACATATGTGAAAATAGAGCATATAGTTTTATGTTTTCCTTAAGGTCAAAATCTAAGTACACTGATATCCTGCTATGGTGCTTAAAAGGTGATACATTCTTTTATAAAGCTATGGCATGCTTGAGGCTATATGCCAGTGGAAAAGACTGATAGTTATGTGCTTAGAGCAGTGAATATGCTATTTGGAAGTGAGAGAGGGGGATTGAATTTTCTCCACCATACTGTTTACCATCTCTAAAAAGAAATACATTGAAATTAAATAAAAATCAATACCACCTGTCCCGGTTATCATTATGTATTCTTGTTTTCTGTGTTATGTTCATTAAACATCGCAGCTGATTTCATCATTTCCGTGGCAGACATAATCAGATCAAATATGAAATCTTTGGTATAGTCATGTCTATCCCATTGATTATACATTAAGATCACCATAAGGTCCAATTCATTTACCATGATTGATTAAATACAGATATATTACTATGGTATGCTTGCGTAAATGCACACATGCAAACACATTTGCTCTTCCAATACACTGGGATATGACAGAAGATTCGTGGAAAGTATCACTGAAAGAAGAAAAATCACTTATTAGAGAGAAAAATAGTAAGTCTATATTAATTTATTCATTTGTTGTTTTTAGCAAAGGTTTATTGATCATCTGCTATGTGCCTGGCATGTTCTAGAATCTTTGCTACCTATGAGGCAGTAAATGAATTGCTGAACTGGACCACTGACCTTATGGAACTTGTATTTCATTGGAGGAGCTCAATGCTATACTAGGTAACTAAATAAAATCCATAGTATATCATATCACATGAGGACTGAGTATCAAAATAGATAAGCAAAGGTACCAGCTTTCAGACAACAAGAAGTGATCAAGAAAGGCTTCAAAGAGAAGGCAAAGTATTTTCTTATTGATCAATGACAATGATCACAAATCTCATGGCTTAAATTATGCAAATTTATTTACGTGGTTCTAGAAGCCATTAGTTTAGAATCAAAGTAGAAAAGTTGTATCCCTTCTCTAGCTTCCACGGAAGAAGTGATTTCCTTGTCCTCCAGCTTCCGGAAGCTGCCTTCCTTCCTTGCGTTGTGTGTCCTTCCTCACAACATTCCAACTGTTCCTTTCATTTCCTCCTCTGTTACCACTCACTCTGGTCCTCCTCCTGACTTCTTATCAGGAATCTGATGATCAGAATGGGACCACTTGGATAATCCAGGATAATCTTTCTATCTTTAAATCCTTAATTTAATCACATTTATGAAACTGCTATTTCTATATAAGGTAGACTATTCACAAATTCTAATGATTAGGATGCTGAAATCAGTTGGCAGACACTTATTCAACCTATTCCAGAAAGTAAAACTTGAGTAAAGATCTAAGAGAATGAATGATCCAACCACACATTATTTCTTGGGAAATTTTTTTCTTAGAAGAATGGAAATAAACACAGAGTTACAAAGAAGGAGCATTTCTAGTATGTTCAAGGAACAAAATGGAAGTGATAGAAGAGTTTGAGAAGTCAGATAGGTGCTAGTTTTATGGAGAGTGTTCTAGAACATCTAAGATGAATGGCAAGACACATAGTAAGAGTCTGCCTTTCATGCTATCTGACATGGGACAAATTGAAGGGTTTTGAGGGAGATGTTGCATTATCTGTTTCATGAGTCATGGTGTCATTCTGGAGGCTGGGCTTAGAACAGGATGAAAAGAGACAAAAAAGGAGAATAATAAACAGAGTATTGCAGTAATGCAGCTAGTGATAGGTGTGAGAAGAGAACATATTTTGGACGGATTTGGAAGGTAGATCTAATAGAATAGGTTATGAATGGGAAACACTGAGATGACACAGAAGTTTAGTTCTGAGCTATTGAAGAAATAAATAGGGCTGTACATTACGTGAATCAAAGGAAATTAGGAATATAGCCAGTTTTGAAAGGAGAATCAGATCTTGGTTTGTGACCTATTGAGTTGAAATTCCTATTACTCATACAAGCAGAAATTCAGTTTATAGTTTGTGTAGGGGATATACATTCAGAAATTAGCAACACATAGTTAGATTTAAATACAAGTTAGATTTAAATACAAGATCACTTATGAAGTAAACATAAAGTGAAAAGAGATAATGTCTGAAATTTCAGCCTTAGAATAGTAGAGCACTCCAGAATTAAGGGTCTGAGTCAGAGCTTATTTATCAGACTTGATATCCATGTAAATGCACTTCATCCTACACTTGGAGGATTCCCACGTTTGTTTTAGGGTGCTGTTCTTGTCCTGTAATTCCCCATATTTGACAAAAAAGCCTTGCATTTTCACCATGAGCAGCACTGCACAACCTATATAGATGCTTCTGATTGAGGGCACATAAAGGACCACAAGAATCTAGAAGTGGTCAGGGAGGTAAAATAAAAATCAAGGAAGTATGCATTACTGGAAACCAAATAAATAAGAATCCCCAGGAATCAAAATGATAAAATCTTACAACTGGTTACTGTCAAGTAAGATGAAAACTGAAAAATGAACACTATGTGTAGCAGTGGGTAAGTCTTTGGTGTCTTTGAGAGGAGCACATATAATGGAGTGGTAGGATGAAAACCTAATTGGGTGGATTTACTTTAAAAAACTTCCAAGAGAAATTCATGAGTGACAAAGAACTTTGCAGTACAGAGGGATATAAAGTACAGAGAGAGTGAGAGAGAGAGAGAGAGAGAGAGAGAGAGAGAGAGAGAGAGAGAAATATTAGCATAGCATATGTTCATCATCATAAAGGGAAAAGGGGAAAAGTAGGAAAACAAAAAGTAATAATTGCTGTAATATTATTTTTAAATAGAAAAAGGAGTCTCAGACCTAGTATTCAGTGAGATATTAGTCTTAACTCTGTGTTGAGGAACACTATTGTCTTAGTTACTTTTCTCTCATTGCTGGGACAAAATACCCAACACCCAAAATTAAAATTGGAGAGGTTTAATTAGCTCACAGTTTTTAGAAGTTTCAGTGTGTAATCGGCTGGTTCCAAGGCAGAGTAGCATGGCTGAGGTTAACTATTAATGGTAGTGGAAGACAGCAACAGGAATAAGGACAAAAATGTGGGGGACAATAAGCCTCTTTCTTTTCCTTATGTTGTATGTATTTTACCTGTCCTAGGGTGGGTCCTCTACACCCTAGGATGCAGAACTGCTGAGTCACTTACTAAAGCTTCTAAATTTCTCAAGCTGACACAATGAATCAACCATCACAACATCCTAAGGCATAAACAGGCACACTAGGATGTAGAACTACTGAGTCACTTATTTAAGCTTCTGGACTTCTTAGATTGATACAGTGTATCAAGCATTATAACCATTCATACTAAAACCCAAGATAATATGCTATACAGGTTTTGGCATTGAAACTACCATAGAGTTTACTATTACTTTCACATTTGTCTTTTTATCTATGAAGCAAGCATAAAGAACATGAGATAAGGTGTGTTAGAGATTTAAAGGAAAAGATACAAGCATATACAGTAATTTGTAAGAGAAGAAAGAAAGTGTGAGGAATGTATTTGTGATTTTTAGGTTAAAGACCCATGTATGTTAAGTGATCATCAGTTTAAAATTTGTTGCACTGTTGTATGTTTTATTCCTCTGTGTGTAGCACTAGTATTGTCACAAAGGAGTAGAATCAGACAAAACAAAGGTTGTCATTTTACCAAGTGAACTTGTTAAAAAGATAAAGGAAAAAGAAATTAAAAGCAGGATGAACAATAAGGCTGCTTGCAAAATGTGACTTGTGTGGGAAGAAAAGAGGACAGGAAAGTCAGAAGGTACTGGAAATGTGGTCAGGTAATGGTCTCTAGGTGTAAGGAAGACAGAAGGATTGCTGGAGTTGAAGGAAGAGTAGAAAAGCACAGGAACAAGACTAGAAAGTGGCAGAGAATGTGGTGTTTGAAACTGAAATTGTGGCCACAACTTGCAGCCTCACCACGGCTCAGGTCAGTGGGATAACTTTCATAATATGGGGCTGAAATTGTATAGAGACCAAGTTCATCAAAGGAGGAAAAATCAAGAATCTTTAGAGGATGCAGCAAGAAATCTATGTAAATCAGATGATTGTCAATAGTAATCTCCTAAGAGAAGAGTGTTAAAAAATCATATCAATGATCAAGTTGCTAAAATCTTTAAGAAGTGGGCGAGGTTAGTACTTAGGAGGTTGGCAGATGAATACAGTATGAAGAGTAGTAGGTGATTTGGTTTGAAATGAGATTGAAATCAGAGACATTTGTAAGTGAGAGAGAATGATATAGAAGAAGTCACATGGAGAAGATTAAAATATACCTCACTTTCAGGACTATATTCTGAGAGATATGAGAGAAAATTCACCTCTTTTGACGGGGATTTATAGAGAAGTACATTATATAAGGATACAATATCAGTTACAGATTGAAGATAAAGAGAGTATTGGCAGAAAAGTTTCAAATTGATGGTGAATTCGATGATGATGAAGCCATTTAAAATCACTTTTCATTGACCTTTTAAAAAACGGAGAGTCTACAGAATACAGTCTCCATCCACAAAAGAGTTAAATGTGAAGTCAATTACTGAAAGATGTCTGGAAAATTCTTAAATGGTTAGAAAGAAAGCATCACACTTATAAATAATTTGAAAGGAAAGCTAGAAAACACTTTTGACTTGGATGAAAATAAAAACAAAATATATCAAAATTTATGTGAAGAAGATAAAAGAATGCTTAGGCAGAAATTTGTAACTTCAAATGCTTATTTTAAAATAAAAAAAGATTTTATGTCAGTAAGTTCTAAGTATGGGAAGTGAGGAAAAGGAAAAGTAAATTTAATCAAGATCACTGGAAGGAGAGTATTAATAAATAATGGAAGTCAATGAAATATATGATAGATAAATAATAGAGAAAAATAATGAATACTAAAACTGTATTAGGCAGTCTCTGTCTCAAAAATAAAAATCAAAAAAAGGCTAAGGACATTATTTAGTGTGAAGGCCCTGGGTTCAATTCACAGTATTTTTTAAAAAAGCTACATAGCCAGACATGGTGGCGCACACTTTTAATCCCACCACTCGGGAGGCTGAGGTAAGTAGAGCATTGTGAGTTCAAGGCCTGCTTGGGCTACAACGTGAGCAAGGGTGGCCTGAACTACAAGGTGTGACCCTGCCTTGAAAAAAAACTAGGGCTGAGAGTTTGGCTCAGTGGCTTAAGTGCCTGTCTGACTGGTGTGAGGTAGTGAGTTTGATTCCTGGTACTGACAAAAAAAAAGCTACATAAACTGGGATTTACAAAGTTAACCATTTTTTTGCTCTTCCGTAAGTGTCATTGAAAGACTGGTAGGAAGTTGAAGGAGGTTGCTACCTTGGAAATAATTTTTCAGTATACATATGTCTGAGTAATCTTATGTCTAGAATATTAGAAAAAAACTTCAAATTTTCAAAAAGTAACTAAAGAGATGAAAAAATAAAATGAAAAATGAGCTAAAGATCAAGCAAATATTTCACAAAAAGGATTTTTGGAGCAGGGAGGGGGGCAGATGAACACACACTTCTCAGAGGAAGAAATACAAATGGCAAATAAATACAAGAAGACATGCTCGGCATCACTGATCATTTGAGAAATGCAAATTAAAACAACACTGAAATTCCATCTCACTCCAGAAAGAATGGCTGCCATCAAGAAATAAAAAGCTGATACCAAATGATGGTGGGGTTGTGGGGAAAAAGGAGCACTTCTCCACTGCTGGTGGGAGTGTAGATTGGTGCAACCACTGTGGAAATCAGTGTGGAGATGCCTCAAAAAATTACGATTGGGAGTCCTATTTAATCAAGCTATTCCCCTTCTGGGTATTTTCCCAGAAAAATTGAAAATGTCATTCCACAGTGATATATGTGCACCTATGTTTATAGCAGCACAATTTGTAATAGCTAAATCTTGAAAACAACCAAAATGCCCATCAACAGCAGAATGGATAAAAAAAGATGCAGTATTTTTATACAATGGAATATTACTCAGCTATAGAAAAGGAAGACCTTGAGGCTTTTCTAGGTAAATGAGGCAACTTGAGACCATACTCATAAGTGAAATAAATCAAACTCACATTTACAAATGTCATATTGTCTCCCTAGTATAAAAAATAATAAAAAATAAAAATCTGAAAGAGTAATAAGATCCTAAATATATAATAGATATTGTAATAATGAAAGGGAAAAAAGTGCTCAAAAGGACAGAACAAGTAGGATAGGGGAAAGGAAAAAAGGAAGCAAGGAAAAGATATGTATGTTGATAAACACATATAAATGTGTGTATGTATATGTATGCTAGATAGATAACTATACTACTAATCTGTTAGTTTATAAAAAAAAACAGTTTGTGCTGTCATTGTTTGATTGATCACTTTTGTGCCTAGATTCTATAACCTGAACAACTTCTAAGACAACAATATGCAATATATTAATTAATGCTAATTTCCTGCTTTTTTAAAAATTCTGTATCATTTCTATCCTATTTTTCTGTTTTGCTTTTTTAAAAATAAAAAAATAAAAAAGAAGATTTTTGAATGATCATTGAGAGCATGATTTATTCTCAACCAATTTAGTAAATTAATACAACTATATAGTAACAGAATAGCTAGCAAAATGATGGACATAATCGAAACATTGTGAAGGATGTAACTCACTGCTGAAAGGAGCACAAAATCGTACAAGCACTTTTGATGAGCTATCTAACTGTAGATTACAAAGGTCAAACCACACATATCATAGGGTCCAAAAGTCATCCACCTACACTGCACTCAATAGAACTAGAAACATATATCTACAAAAAGGTTTGTAGGTAAGTGCTTGCAGAAGTTTCAAAAACAAAATTAAGTATGTCAGTGAACAATGTAATTAATGAACAAACTGCGGTGTATTCATACAATAGGGCCTTACTTGTGAAATACATTAAATACTGGTACTTACACCATCATCAAAGAATGATAAAGACATTCAAGTGAATGCAACCAGCCACACAAAAATACCAAATGTAAATTCCATTCTATGACTTATAAAACAAGCAAAATTAATTTACTGTGGTAGAAATCAGGTCAGTGATCGCTTGGACAGGGAATTTGAAGTCATTTGGTTTGGAAAGGCAAATGAGGGGACTTTCTGGAATGATAGAATTATTCTGGATATTGAATGAGAAAATGGTTGCAGCAGAAACCTGTGTACAATCCATCAGACATTATACAATTATACTTCACTAAAATTAAAAAAAGAATTTCTTGATATTTGTTGTTTTATTGCATATCAGTAGGAAAATAATACAAAAATCTTCTGTCTTATGACAAAAAAAACCCCGATTTTTTCCTTATTTTGTGTCTTTTGTAATTTCTGTGTTTGAATAATTTGAGATAATAGCGAGCTTTGTTTAATATCTTATGGGATTTTCACAAAAGATGCAACACAGTTACTGTCAACATTACTATTAACTTGATAAAGCAGATTAGCTTTTAATGAAAATATATCCTCTGGTTCTAAAATATGTCTAAAGGAAATATTCCATTTTTAGAAATTTATTTCTTATCCTCCCTTGGTGGCTAATGAGCTTTAATTAAGTTTAATTGCAAAGTTTATCACAATGACAAAAAATATGCTCATCTGTTCTTCATCTCCACACCCCACCTTCATTCCCTTAGGAAAAAGTAAAATTCATTTCTGTTTTAAGTAGAAAACAGAAACAAGTAAGACTGTTGAATAAAGCACAATGCTTTATGTGTGTTTGTTGGATTAGGCTATATTTAAAATAAGGAGCTTTAAGTGACATCGCGTAATTGTGAATAATTGTTTTGTTTCCAAAGCCATTATTGCCTTTTAAGAATTGTTTGTTACTCTAACAGCTGCTTTTTATTTAGATTCTTCACTGTGTTGTCTTAGTCTTGAACCCTTCCCTTGCTGCCTGCTGCCATCCTTGCCACAAGTGCAGAGGGAGTGGTCTTGGAAATACTCAGTGTCTAAAGTGTTCTCTTTCCTTTGCTTGTGTTTCACAATCTCTTTCCCTTATTTTATTACTGAGTCCAATCTGTCCTTAGCCAAATGAGATCATATTTATGTTGTGGAAAGCCATACCTGCTGTGAGTGGTTTTTACTTTCTTCTTTTGAATTCTTTCCTTTTAATTTTTAAATGTAGCTTACTCCACAGAATATATCTTTAGTGCCTTGAGGAAAAAAAAATACCAAAAAAGAAGTGAATTATTTATACTTTTACTTTAAAGTGTAAATCTCTTAGGATTACTGAAAACATACTTGGTGTATTGCATTGCATCTAATGCTGTGTAATTGTGTAATAAATATTAATGGGAATAATAGAAAATGTGTATGGGGAATTTTTCTTAAAAGAAAACAATTGTTCTGTTATCTATAATAAAATGAATTTCAATTTATGGCCATACAACAATCTGGAAAAAACTGATACTTTCAAAGAATATCAAGAAAAGGACTTTACAAAACAAGGAGCAAAATCATGAAGAAATATAGCAAGATTTGACAGTGGATGACCCTAGGATATAGAAATTTGCCTTCCTTCTTAAACACAATTAAGAATTATGCAAAATGGATAAATGGTACTTCTTCTTCTGGCAATGTCATTTATTAGTTTGAAGAACTAACTGCAATATCTGCCCTTTTCTACAGACCGGAAGCAAAGAACTACAGGAACTTTACCACTCACTGGGCCCAGTTTCAGCAGGGCTTCAGAATATGAATAACATTTCATTAAAATGAAAAAAAAAAAAACGTATGAGAACCTAACCACAAAACAGGTCACTTGGTTCTTTTATGTTTGAACAGCAAAAAATAGTTTTGAAAGGTTATATATTTTTCTTCTTTCTTTTCACAGGAACACAGAATTCCCCCTTTTGGATAAAAGTTCATTTTGTAGACTTGGCAGAAAGTGTAGACCAACTGATTTCAATAGCTCTGGTCATTAGGGTACTAATTATAACAAGCTAAAAACAGGAATATATATATATATATATATATATATTCCTGTTTTTATGATATATAATCTTTTTCTTCCTTCTGAATGCTACAGATGGATTGGTCCTCTGGCAGCTCGTAGTTCTCTTTTAAGAAAACAACGTTCAGTGTAATTATTTATAGCAATCAGAATAGAAAGAATGTTGTGAATGTATGTTTGAATTATACAATGGCCACTGATGTGTGTCCCAGTTATTTTTCTGGGTCCCTGTCCTGATGTGGTTACTGAAAGAAAACCCCAACCCATCAGGCAAAACAACACAATGTCACTGGTCCTTGGAAAGTTGTGACTGCCAGTAGCTTTTTAACCTCTCTGTGGAGTACTGATGTGTTTCCAGGGATATTCACAGCCCTTGTTTGTGGGCGAGTAGGCAGCCTACAAATTTCTATCTGTAGGAAATGTAGAAGTAAGTCATAGCCAATCAGATAAAACCAGTATTGAATTGGAAAGAGGCTAAGATGTTGTGTGGTCACATACCCCATTTTATGTGCCAAAGCTGGCATACCTAGGTCACACAAAAATTGAGAAGCTCATGTAAAAGAAAAGTCATCAAAAGTTAGTTATGATTCTGCTGAGCTAAAAATAGCCCTATTTGTTATTTTCGATATACTAATATAGAGTGTTCAATGTCCTAGGCACCCTGAATGAATTATTTTAACTAATACTAGGAAGAATTCTGTCTCAGCTTTTTGTGAAGCCTGCCATAACACTTTCTATTTCCTAGTCCACGCTGACATCATCATCCTTGAGGAAAATGTCCGGTAAAGGTGAGGTACAGAAGTAAACAGAAGATAGGAAATGAATGGCCCTAGCAGTTATCGTTGTGACTGCACCATCGTGTGCAATGGTGCTCATGCATGTGTCTCGTTCAGAGAAATGGAAAAGTCACTCTCAAGTCACAAGAATTGGGCTTGCCTTCCCCTGGTGCCCGATCCACAATCTCTTCCTCAGTCTTTCTAGGTTCCAAAAAAGGAGATGCTACTTAACCCCTGTAATCCTAAGCTTTTATGTGAGAAACATTATGCCACATTTTTTTCATTAGCTAAAGTGAGGCCATAATGTAGTATGGTTTTTGTTTACAAATATTTTCCTTTCAAAGTTTTCTATTAAAATATATATTCTTATATTTATCTGGCCTTAATAATTATGAAACTTCCATTGGCAACTATCCATGAGCACAGTGTTTTCCAATGGTCGTGGAATTAGTGCAGGAGGCAGCACCAAGAAAGGGGCAAGTGGAACTGAATGGGAAGAACCTACATGCACATTCAATCTACATAAGGAAATGTTCTCATTATCAATAATACATTCTTTTGGTTATCTGCATCCTAATTGCATGGTGGCTATAAAACTATTTTGAAATTTGCAGAAAACTGATAGCAATGCAAAATAATTTGTGCAGGTTTCTATGTAAATTAATAATAGCTGGTAGCAGGAAAATGTCCCTAACTCCTGGAAATATCAGTTTTGCTTCCATTTGTGTACTCATTTTAATATTCCTGTCTATAAGTGTGTCTGTCCTTGAATTCTCCCTTGAACCGACTGTAACACCTCGCTAGTTTTCTCATTAATAAGTTATATAAAATCCTTAACATGCAATCGTTTTTATATCTGAACGAGTGTCATGACTTTTACCTTTTTTGTTGGAAAGTGATCTTTTAAAATTGCAGTTTTGCTTATCTATCCTTGAACATATTCAGTGCACACATCCTGAATGAGTTGAGCTTCTGCGTAGTATTGTGTCAAGTGCTGCCCTAGACAGCAAGGTAAAGTGCTATGGTGTGGTTATACTGCGACTGTCTTCCAAGTGCCTTGCACTGGAAATATAACCCTCAATGTGGTACTATTAAGGGATAATGAAAAATTTAAAGTGTGAGGTCTAGTGGGAGAGGGATATATCACTGAGGCTGCTGGTCTTGGAAAAGTTTAAGGTAGTTTCATAAAACCATGGTTAAGTTTTACAAGAGTGAGTTACTATACAAAAGGAAACCTGGCCCCTGCATCTCTCTTTGGCTCCCTGCCTTTCTATGAAATCTCTTCCACATTTGCTGTTGACACAGAAATGGCATGTATATAAGGCCTTCACAAGAGTCAAATCTATCTAACACAAATTGTGAATTAAATAAGCACCTTTAAAAAAATTACCCACCCACAGCTATTTTGTTACAGCAGTGCAAAAATAGACTACAACAAGCAGTAATACCATAATCTGACTTGAAGGAAGAAGAGCCACTGACTTACAGATCTAATTTTCCTTTTCTATAATCCTCTCCTCATTTCTTTCTCTCTTCTTAGCTTTCTTGCTTTGTGTCACATGAAGCAAAATAAATGAGAAAATTATTTTACTATGATGAATGGTATGAGCATAGGCAGATCACCCCTCATTTATAAGAATTGATAAAATGTTTGAGCTAAAATGATTATATTTCCATGCTAAACAAATCGAATATCTTCTTATGCAAAGGGGAGAAAAGTGATATGCCACATTGTTCTAGTGGGGATTTTTACTTTAAAAACAATATCAAAAAGAAATCCATGAAGACAGAGTAGAGAGTGGTTTGGTGGCCAACTTCTACATAGACGGGAAGGGAGCAAGATCCTGAAAGTTACCATGGTACAGGGCTGCCAATAATGGGCTCGATTATCATTTCCTGGGCTGACAGATGAACTAAATTGAAAGACATGCCTGCCAGGGAACTGTAAAATTTTATTCTTTTCACCCCATTATATGCTCTGACTTTATGTTGTGTCATTGTGATAAAATAAGGATTTGAAGAGGAAGGAGCTGTCCTTAACTCCACAATTTAAACCATCTCCTGCTCGGTTGTAACACTCTATGCATTTCCTAACTATAAAGAGGGATAAAAACCATCACATGGTGGACACATTCAATAACTTCTATTGCAGCGGACATGACCCATTACTTTGACTGTGGCCTTTACTTTGCTTCATCTCCAGGTTTAATTTTATGGGAATTGTAAAATGACTATTGTACCATTGCACTTATAAAGCCAGAAGCATCCAACCTGTGTCTATAAAAGCAAACTACAAGGAAAGTTGAAATGATCACCTGGAATTTTTTACCCATTCATTAAAAGCTTCTTACTCTTATAATCGCTCAAATTTAATAAGCATTTTTCAAAAGTACTGGCACTGAAAATATAATAGTGAGTGAAAGAGGTATGGTCTTTACCCTCTTGAATATTAAATTGTAATTGAATATTTAAGTTTTAATTTAAATGTAATTTGAGTTAAAACAAATTTAAAATAAACAAATATAAAAGTCATTCATAGTCACATACACACACACACACATATATATGTATATATAATAAAATTGTGACATTGGCCCGTTTTGTGCAGATGATTAAAATAACGATGCCTTAAATGTCACCTGGATGATTTTCTCTATTACAGCTGGAAAAGGCCTCAGCAAAGTCTTTCGTTTAAGCTGCAATAGAGATGGCAAAGAAGATGGTCCTACAAATATGTGAGAAATAGCCTTCCTAATTAAAGGAACAGCTAGTGAAAAGATGTTAGAACTCACGGGAAAGGCAATTATTGTTTACTGCTAATTATGCATATAATATACAGTAAACATGTTAGTATTGCACGTTCAAAAGAGATGACTACATGATTCTTAATAGTACAACAAACAACACCACCAAAAGAGAAAAAGAACATATATTGTTAAGGATTAAGGGAAATTAGAACTCTTGTACACTACTGGAATTGTAAATGATGAAGCAGCTATGAAAAACATTAGGAAAAGCCCTCAAAAAATTACTATAGGATCCAACAATTTCACTTCTAACTATATCTAACACAGTATAAAACGGAATCTCAAAAAAGATATTTTATCATTTATCTTCATGGCAGCACTATTCACAACAGCCGAAGTGCTCCTTGGAGTACTAGAGGAAGGCTCCATTTGTCCATAAATCTTTCATGTTCTTAATCTTGATCCAGACTTCAGTATTTTAACACAAAATTGGTTCTCAACTTTAAGGAGATGGACACCTAGGAAGTGTGCAAAAATTAGAGACCACAGACAGCCTGTTTCTAAACAGGTAGTTCCAAGATCTGAAAAACACTGTTAACAGAGTTGATTGGATAAAGAGATGAATCAATAGGTAACAGATCGATCAATAGTTTTGTAGATAAATTATGCTGTAATTTTAATAATCTATCTATCTGTCAAATACATTTCCTATGGTATTGCTGTCACTGAAGTAATTTGCAAATAGTTGCTTACAGAGACATGGGGTTCCTAGCTATGCAATTAAGGAGCAGTTAACTTGAAGTTAAATGCACCAAAATGTCTCACTTTGTACAGGCCAAACTGTCAGAAATATTTAAAAAGATGTACTTAAAAACACCCTCAAAACTTTTGGAATAGTCTTTTCTAGTGTTACCCTCCTCATAACTTTTATGAATGTCTTTATTTTAATGTAGAATAACTTAGAATATCAGTGAAGAGGCTGCCTCTACTGCTTTCTCTACCCCATCTTCCCCAGGCCTTACTACCCTAGGATTTTTGTAAGGTCTTTTCCTCCATATTTACACATATACAATTTTTGTTTTTTTAAAAATTTTTGAGTGGACAAATACTTTACATAGATGTCATAACCTACTATGTTTGTTTTTTTCTATGATTTGTTTTCCTTTAGTATGTCCTACATATTTTTCCTTATCAGCACACATAGATGCACTGTATATACTAAAGTAACATGGTCAATCATTTTAATTCCTCATTGTGGACAAGTCGGTTGTTTCTAAATTTTGCTTTCCTAACCGTAACCCTAAACCTTACCCTAACATCACTCAATATTACTCATGGTACAACACATATATGTATATAGATATATATCTCTATATGTGTATAGATATAGATATAGATATAGATATAGATGTAAATAATGTGAAAATTAGTGTGTTTGGACCTTTTCTGTGGGAGGAGAATAAGTGTTTTCAAATCTGCTATATGGGTTGTGGATTTGAATATTCTGTATTTATATATTTATAGATATACAAAATTAAAAGCATGATGTACTAAAACTCACTTATAGGGCATATTTGTGACTATATATTTATGCAACATATTACACATACACTGATTTCCATTGAGGGTGTATAATGCACTGTGTGCTGTGGAAACAGGAGTGAACTAATAAACAGACACTCTTGGAATTAATATTTTCATTGTTTCACAAGGTAATACAAAATCTTTGTTTAAATAACATACTTAGTTTAATAAATGATATAAGGAATGTTAAAACATATAAGGAAAAGGGGAAATCGAGGTGTATACTAACTTCTGGAAAGTGGTCAAAGGTAAACAGTATGCACAGTTTAAATTTTGATAGATGCTGTCACATTTTTCTTAAGAATCCTGTATTTTAATGCTTTTCATTACCTTTGGATTTTTTTCAATATTATGGTGAGGTGGCTGGGTGAAAATTTACTTCATTGTTTTCTTGTTACCTTTACTTCCTTCCGTCCCTCTTTCTTTCATTATTCATAATAAGCCGATCTTTTCAGAAATTTTCATTCTAGAAAATCATAGCATAGATACAAATTTAAATTGTAAATTCATGTTCTTTGAGCATCTCATGGAAGCTGTGAAGAGACATTCCTGATACCTACAGTATGTCCCTGGGTGATATCTACCAGGGACTTCTCTATGGTCATTTCTTAGCAAAGGTTGCTTTGTACACCTTTGGGTATGTCCTTTCTAGAATATTGAAATACAAAACCCATAGAGCAGATTTGAAAACATTTATTCTTCACCCAGAGCAAAGGTTGAAACACACTAATTTCAACTTTCTTGTTGGTTTTGGCCTTTTAATTTTTGTGAGCTGAGTTGTACACTGAGGAGAATTTCTTAATTGGTCAGCATTCCTACACATTTTGTATCACGGTGATTTTCTGGTGTCTAGTTTCACAATATCTTTCAGAATTGAAGTGCTGGACACTTTTTGGTATATTATAAATGTTCAAATATAGACATAAGGTTTTGTCAATACCCCATTCCTTTTACCTGTAATGTACAGGGACACAGAGTGAAAAACTCACTTACATTGACAGGGGGCACACAGTGTTGGTTTTATCAAAAGAAAAAGGGGCAGAACTGCTGAGAGTGGAAGGCAAAGTAGCTGCTCCATTTGTTGTTCTTCTCTATTTCTTACATTGTCCCAGAACCTCAGGCGTATATAAGAAAGTTTATATATAGTTTTATTAGAGTCTTATCAAAGAAAGTACAAATAAATGTGATATCATGATTCCACAGTCAAGAATGTGCTTCTATAAGGAATACAGCCAATTTCTTTTTCCTTTTCCTCTCTTTCTTTCTTTCTTTCTTTCTTTCTTTCTTTCTTTCCTTCTTTCTTTCTCTTTCTTTCTTTTCTTATTTCTTTCTTTCTTTCTTTTTCTTTCTTTCTTTCTCTCTTTCTCTTTCTCTTTCTTTCTCTTTCTCTTTCTTTCTTTCTCTTTCTTTCTCTCTTTCTTTCTTTCTTTCTTTCTTTCTTTCTTTCTTTCTTTCTTTCTTTTCTTTTTAAATCTTTTTTAGATAGGGTCTTGCTATGCAGTTTAGGTTAGCCTTGAGCTTATTTCTTAGGTCAGGCTGGTCTCGAATTTGCAATGATCCTCCTTGTTCAGGCTCTCGAGTGCTAGGATTACAGGCATGCTCCACCATGCCTGGCAACACAGCCAATTTCTGTAGGACGCCAGCTACTCACATAGTTCAACAGAGACTATTGTGTCAGAAAGGACACAGAGAAATGTGGCCTCTTCTCTGTTACTATATTTCTGGAAAATCAGTCATGATTTATTTCAAAATGTGATTCAGATCCCATCAAGAACATGTTTAACGTCTTTCAGGATTTGTCTTACTGTGATCTGCTGCCCACCTATCTCTTCAGCTCACTTCTTATCATCCTATCCCTCATTTAATAGGCTTCAGATGCACTGACAGCACACAAGGGGTTTAGCCCAGAGTTTGTTTTCTTAGATGGTCTTTCTTCAGCTCTTCTTAAGGTTGCCCTCCTCCACTCACCACTAATTTCAGTTCAGTTATCTCCTCTTCAGAAATTTCCCCCATGGTCATCGTGTCTACATATGGATTGCATATTCCAGAATGTGTTGATGGGTATTCTTATTTATATGCTGCCAAGTTTTTTTATATTAACTCTTCTTAAAATATATGAGTTTTGTTTGGTCAAGAATTTCATCTTTTTTAGCTTTGCATTTTCAATTCCTACACTCCTATTTGTTACACAGCAGATGCTCAAAGAATATTTGTTGAATAAATAAGTGGATGGCGAGAAGCCTCTTCCGCAAGTGCTCCTGATCCTTTAGTTTGAAACCTGCTCAAGGCCAGAAAGGATCACTAGATTTCCTGATCGACTCTCTGTTCAAATCTTATACTTAACAGAACCCACATTTTGAGTGCATATATTCAATCATACAAGCTTGGCAATTTTAGGACCTGCTTCACCCATAGCCTAAAAGCTTTACCCTCACAGAAGCAAAGTTGGTTTAGGGCAGAATGCAAATATCCATCTATAAAATTATACAGCTCTGCCTGCTAGAGGGCCAGAGACTTTTAGAAATAGCTTTGAAGAGGGTGGAATGCAGTGTAGCACACACTATTAAAATAACTGTTGACCAAAGACCAGTGGATCTCTGTGAAAGCCATAATTTAAGGGAAATTTTCTCAACATCATTATGAACAGGTAGGAAAAACAAAAGCAGAGGAGTATACAAAGTTGATTTTTTTTTTCTTCTTGCTTTTTTTGGTACTGGGAATCAAACTCACAACTTCGGCAGGTGCTTACACCACTGAGCTAAATCCCCAGCCCTATTTTTTGAGAAAGGGTCTCATTATGCAGTTCAGGCTGGCCTTGAACTCACTTTGTAGCACAGTCTGGTCTCAAACTCACAACAATCCTCCTGCCTCAGCCTCTTGAGTGTTGAGATTAAAGGCGTGCACCACCACATCCGGCTCAAAACTGAATTTTTAAGAGAGGCACCAGTGATTCACTGTTTAGATACTTCTATAGAAGGGAAATCAGCCAGCCTGTCTAGAGAGGTGTAAAATCTGTTAAAACTAGCAGTTATTGGTAAGTTCTATGGTTTAGAATGAGTCTCATAAGAGACCTTCAATTTTGTAGCGTAATTAACTGGGGAAAAATACTAGGAAGAGATGTGAATGGAGTCTCTATGGGAACAGCTGGCATTAGGTTTATCCTGCCGTCCTGTGGTCCTCAATCAGGAGCATGAGAAACAAGAGATCAAGCAATGTCTGGAAAAATTTTTGGTTGGAGTACTCAAAGAGTTTTCTGGCACTTGGAAAGAAGCTGCCAGAGGTGAACTAAACACTCTATAAGACAATCTGAAACAAAGAATAAACCGGCTCAAAATATCAATAACGTTGAGATCACAAAACTCTCCTGCAGACAGCAGTCACTTCTGGATGGTTTCATGAATAATGTGACACATGGCATATATTATTTTAGTCAAGGTTTCTCAGTCACCAATATAGAAAGCACTATAAGCCAAAAGGGTGATTTTATTGCTCGTTTTGCAGCCCTGTCTCTTGGACCTGAAGAGCAGAAATTCAGACGAGTCTTAAGGAGTAATTAAAACCACAAAAATAGAAAGCTACCAGATAGGTTTCCTTCTATTTTTCTCTCCATCAAGCTGTCCTCATTTTTGTCACACTCTGTAGACTCTCTTTGAAGAAAGCTGTTCTATGCAGATGTCAGAATTTAACTGCCTTGAGTGTCCCAAGATTACATGTTACCTTATTACCCACATTGGTAATTGTTATATGTTCTTTTATGCTTATACCTGTGTCCTTTCTTTGTGTTATTATGAACAAATAGTTCCAAAGTCTAATCTGGCTTCAGATCACAAGTCTAGATGGACGAGTTTTTTTCTCTTATTATGCAGACAGGAGTTGAAGGTCAAGTTTCTTTCCCTCCTCCTCTTCCTCCTCTCCTTCCTCTTCCCCTACTTTCTTCTTTCTCTAGAAGGCAGAGAAAGTGAAATTGAACCTTCTAAAAGACTACTTATCAAAATGGAGATTTTCCAATTAAAAAGCTCCATCCATGATGGTTACTTATTTATGTGAATTTTTTCAGTATTTTTTCTGCTGTAAACTACTTGTGGGCCACTATATAATCAGATAAAAAGCTTTACTTAACAAAACACGAGACAAATATCTAAGGTAACAATGTACTAAGTAAGGAAAATTAAATTAAGATCATTTGATAATATTCTTATAAAAGTTTATAAAATATATCAATTTTTGAATGTAACTCATTGTGAATGGGTCAAATATTTCAGGAACAGGCACCAGTCTGTGGAACAAGTTTCGAGACGCTGAATTGTTTGTACTACTCTGTACCAGCAGCCTTCAGAAACCAATGTTACGTTTAGGAAATCCTGAGTACTGGTATACAATGATCTCAGAGATTTCTCATTCATAACAGCATATTAAGGAATCTAAAACTTCATGTTTTATTCAAGAAAATTCACTGAATTTTTAAACACAAAAATCTCCAAGATTTATTCCCCTATGAAACACTTTGTAATGTAATACCTATTTATATTCCTCAAAACATGGGTTCCTTGCACTACTCTTGAAAATTTCTGATATTTCTATTCATGTTCATGTTAATGAACAAAAATTAGGAGGTTATAGGGGCAATACGGGGAGTCTAAATTTTCTCAGAATCTTACTCAAGATTGTATGCCAGGTTTTTATTGCAGTATTTCATTTTCAGGGATATAAAGAAAAACAACTGTAACAAAACCTCATTAGCTTTTGAATATTACATTTATGCTTTCTTGTTTTGTTTTATGAGACAGGGTGTCACTATGTAGTTCAGACTGTCTTTGAATGCACTACATAGTCCAGGCTAGGTTTAAACTTGCAGCAATCATCCTGACTCAGCCTCTAGAGTGCTGGGATTGCAGGTGTGCATGAACATACTCAGCAAAAAACTGAGCCTTTTATTTGCAAGACTGCATGTTCTACATACTTGAGATAAAATTTTACATATCCATAGATTAAAATCTTCTAATACTTGTTATGTTCAGAAACTTCTAAAGTACTTAAAATAAATGATATAAAAGAAAATGGATATGCAGAAAGAATATCAAATATTTTAGCTTATATATACTTTATAGGTTACTATATGATTAAAATATGAAATCATAATACTATATACAACATTTTAAAACAATCATTTATTCTATGTGACCATAATATAAAAAAGCATTTCATACTTGAAATTGATCTACACATTTGAAGATGCTAAATAAATACATTTTTTGATACTTTTAAATATGTACAATTTTATGTATGTTTTCAGGAGCTAAAATAATATGTAGTACAGCACTGCAGTAATTATTCTCTTACTTCTCTGCTTATAGAAAGACAAGATAGTATTAATGAGAAAATTAATAGTAATCCAGAACATTATGGTAGATGATTATTAATTACATAAGTGAAATTAAAATTTAAAAGCACTATAATGTCACTTTATAAAATGGCATTATTTAAAAGATATCATTATAATCAAGGGGAAAACAACACCAAAATGTTGCACTCTATTGATTTCATTCCAAAATGATCAAATCTCTTATGATCAGAGAGTTTATGTTAATACTGAGCTTCACAGTGTTTTGTTATTAATGCTATTCTTTCAACCAAAAGACTTCTAACTTTCTTTTAAGAAACTCCTGAAGTAAATTTATGCAGCCCATAATGTAAATCCAACATAGAAAAACTATCAAACTAAAGACCCTTCCATTGTGGATTGACAACTGGTGGTCAACTTGTCGTACCATCCGTACTGAATCAGCGTGGAGCTGAGTGTGAAGAGCCCACCCGAGGATTGCGGCCCACGTAAAAGGAGAACTGAAGAAGAAGAAGTGGTGTTGTTAGTTCTCCTGGAGGAGCTTGTCAAGCTTCTTTCCTGATATGAGTTTGGCTGTTCTCATTGTCAGAGGAGCTCGGGACCTTGGTGTTGCTGAGGATGACTGTGGTCCACTTTGGGGGAGGTCTTTACGCCCTCCTGGCTCCAGAGGGGAAGATGTGTGCTATGCAGTCTCCAGGAGAAGCTTGCTGTGCTGGCTTCCTAATGTGAACTCGGTTGTACTCATTGTCAGAGGAGCTCAGGACCTGGTTGTCACTAAGGATGGCTGTGGTAGTATTCGGGGGAGCTCTGGTCCTTACTTTGCACTTTGCTTCCTGGCTCCAGTACAGAACCCTCAACTTACTGGCACAGATCCTTCATCCTGCTGGTGCAGACTTTCTAGCTTCCACCACTGACCTTTTGGCCTTTCCAGCACAGATCCATGAAGCAGACTTGCACGAGACATTGTCAAAGGTTCTAGGCCTTCAGCTGGACTCATGCAGGATGTTGCCATGGTATCCAGGCCCTCAGATGGATTTTTGGGGGTCTTTAGTATCTGGACAGATTTCCTGCATTTTTTGTCTTTGATTCTTTGGGTGAGTATTATAAAATAATATAAATTGTGTGTCCTGTATTAAATTGTTTTCCTTGCGAACCCTGACTACAACTTTCATGGAGAACCACAAAGCAAGTTGAATTAAAGTGAAAATAAGGTGAACCTGAGCCCTTTCCCAAAATGAGCCTAACTTGGTTTCGAATTAGGCAAAAATTTTGAGCTCTACCAAAGCTAATTGGGAGTGATTATGCCCTTCTCGTGTAGGTTTTGTGTTCTTCAAGAGTTTAATGTCCTGTGCTGACTTCCAACAGCCTTCTCTTGCAGCTACATTAAATTGACTATTTCCTTAAATTTCTGACTAGTGAAGATAGAATTTTGGTCTAAATATTTTTTTCTCTTCCACAATATTTAGCGTTCCTATTGCTAGGACATAAATAGGAATGCTTGCAATATGAAATTTTGGGGACGCAGATATCACACTCTATATGTATTTGTTGAAGGAAAAGTTTGTAGAGTTAAGCTATATGCATTTGTTGTAGGAAGAACTTGTTCAATGAAATTTGCCCTCATAATGTACATAACAAACCTAAAATCCAGGTAGCTTTCAGGTAATTTTTAGGTAATATTTAAGGTTCATGAGATCTCCATATATGTGCTCCTACAAAATTATTACTGTAAAATGCTCCCCAAGATTAGATTAAACTAATTGGAAAGTTCTTTTTTTTTAAATTGGAAATCTTTTAGATCAGAGTTTCTAAAACTTCTCAGAACAGTATTGTTCAATGACAAGTTTTTATCAGTACAGTTTTGCACATCAATACTCTTAATATGATGCTCTTCATAATGCAGAAAATTTATTTGATGCAAGATTTCAGTGTCTGAATTTTGTCATTATTAATGTCTATATAGTTGACTATGTTTATGAGTCATACCATGAATGACAGTTCAGTGGCTTATTAATCAGTGACAATTTGGAATAAAGTGATAAATAAAAAGTTAGGATTATAGTGGCCTAGATGTTTATAATTGAGCAGTAAATGATTTCAAATATTACTAGGCAGGGCAATTCAACTTGCTTTTGGAGCACTTTAAATTGCCATTGTAAAAATATAGCTAGTGTTGAGATTTAAACCAGATTGGTGTGAGATGTTTTTCCTGACTGGTGATTCTAACAACCTAGAACATGTTTTCTTCAACCACTGGTCATGAAGAATCTTCACAATATTTTTATTTGCTGAAGGAAGAAAGCATATCATAAATATAATTTTTGAAAAAGAACTTTCATGGTTAAATTCCTTTGCTTTCATTTATTATACAGTTTTGATTTCTAGAGAAACATTCAAAATTCCAGGTTTAAGACAACATGGCGTTGAATAGTAGATCTAATGATCTACTTAGACATTCTAACATTTAATAAAATTTGTGGCTATACTTCCTAAGAAAAATGAGGAAACCAGTGAAAGTAAATTCACAACCTTAATTGAGATTTTATTCTCTTTTTAGCTCTTTTAATATCAATTATTTTATATTCTTATTTTAATTATGAAAGAAATTGAATGCACTTTGTATTGACTGAAGTTGTATAAGACCCCAGTTAGAAATATGAGGGTTTTAATAGAAAATTATAGCAATATTACACAAAAATGATCTTACTTAGCTCTTTAATATAAATGTATTATCTGCTGATATTTAATATCTATTTTGAATACATACTAAATTTAAATTCCTAATGGCCTGGGCACACTGATGTAGATAGAGCTCAGCCTTGGTAATGGACACATTATATAATTCATAATATAAACGTTTTGAAGTTGAACATTAGCCCTTGGGTTTCTTAGCACTCATAATTTCAGCATGTCTAAATTGCAATACTTTGTGAACTTTATAGCATTTATCACTCTGCATTATTTAATTTCATTCTGTCTAATCTAGAAAATCTGCTTATTTAGCTACCAGCACTTAATGTAAAGAGTATACATCTTCTGTTGCTAGAAAGTTATTTCATACATTTAACGCAAAGCTGGCTAAGCTTCAGTAATATATACTTTAGTATCTTTGTATTTACACCTGTAAAATCTCTTCTCATAGCTGTAATTATGTAGGTGTCTCTTGTAACTCTTACTTTAGAAAGAATGGCATACTATATTTAGTAGATACCATAATGACTTCAATATAATTTTTCTATTATTCTTACAATAAGTTCAACTTGCTTTTCAGACACCTGCTTAGTGTTTTTCAATCTTCAAATGACCATGGTACTTTTCTGGGGCCATGGGAGCAGGGTATTGCTAAATGACTACAGTTTCCATTATACTAAAAGAATATCCTCTCAGGGGATTATAAAAGCTGTAATTTCATCTCAGGGTTCCTATGACTAAACTGCTTGAGTTTGCTCCTACAATTTATGACATTACATGCACCCTAAAAGGAATTATAGACTTATGATGTCCCTTGAGATATATTATTATTCTTTATGTTACCCGCTTTTATGACTAAAAAAGTTCTGCAACTGGTACATGGTGGAAGAGCAGATTGTGCAGTTACCTCTTCAATGATTTTTTGCAATTTTAAAGACAATTCTATATTAACAAATACGCCTTTCTACAGCAGTTCATCCAGACTGAAGTACAAGATTTGCAAAGTTCCAACTTTTACTGGACATCTCAGAGTTCTTAACTCTGTTCTTCAAATTTATATGTTTACAGATAATTTCTGGATAGTTTTAAGAAAACTGCACATTTTTCAATGAAATTTATTTCTTTTTCAAATTATGATGATAAATATATTGGTATGTAGAGATGAATAAAATTAAATTTTAGATTTATCCTTCTATTAATATATTGTCTGAGTGAATTCTTAATCCAGATCAGTGATATTAGTTATTTCACTGGCATTTTCACAGGAATTAAGCAGTCATTTTCTAAGTCTTAAAGCCACGTAACATTTTAGGACTGTTTAATCTCAGTATTATTGGCATTTTGGACTGGACACTTAATGTATTTTTTGTCGGGTATTATCCCAGGTATTGTTTGTCATTGAACAACATTCCTAACCCCTTCCTGCTTTATTAGAATAATATACTCCAATTGTGGCAAGCCAGTGTCTCTGGAAATTTGCCAAATACTTTCTGGAGTACAAAGTTGAAAATCACCATAAAAATTCACTGAGTTTATTGAGGTACATACTGCAAATAATTTATTTTAACCCTGAACATGTATCTTCTCACAATTCTACCTATTTAACCCTTAGCAATTATGGTGGTAATAATAACATAGAACAATAAGACTCTTCTTGATAAACTGATAAGCATCCTATGAGGCCTTGAGAGGGGAAGTCATAGTCTATGGAGGCTGGTAAGTCAAATATATAGGAATACTTAGGGAATAATAGAAAAACTTATTATAGTGATCTAAATTATAATAAATATGCCACTAAAAAGCAGGTAGTTCTAATACTTTTTGAGATAAATACGTGTTTAAATATATCCAGACATTTACTGTAGTCCAAATAATCAACAGTTTGTTTTTCATTTTATATAAGTGTTTGATGTTTAAGTTTACTTGTGCGTACTTCTGTAAATCAGAAATAACAGATTTAATTTTTTGTACATACATATTTTTATGTGGCTATCAAGATGTTAAAGGTATATCTGTCAGTTCTCTAGTTGTTAAAATTATAATGGTTTTGGGCAGTGATTTCCAAACCTTTGTATATTACAAAGCATCATGTTTCATTCACACGCATTTAAAATTTTATGTCAGAGGTTACACATTTGTGTACTGTCTATTTACTCTACCTAGATATATACATGCATACATACTCATAAAACTATGCACACCCATGCACATGGTAATAAGCATAACTTTGTCACAAGAATGATAAGCAACTTTTAAGTTCTATGATTATTATGCTTGTACATTTTTTCAAACAGTGTTATTGAAAAAGCATTGTTGCTTTTGTTTTATATATTTTTGAAGATGATAAATCTAAATCTCATCAAGTGAACCAATACAACTGATATTTTGCACTTTGAAAAAGGGGATCCTAATATCCAAAAAATCTAGGAATCACTATTTTTGTGTAAGGAAATGTGAATTTTAACCTCAGCATTGTTAATAACATATATTGATAAAATTGCTTTATTTTTGAAATAAACTGTCCTTGTGTCTACACTTAAATGAGATTTTATTAATTTCATTCTTTCTATTGATTGTTTGTTTGTTTCCAATAGGGACCAACCCCTGCGCCTTGCTTGTGTTACATAAGTTCACCACTTAGCCAATTCTCCCTGGCCATTTAATCATGTAATTCTTAAAAATTTGTTTTGCATTCACCAAATTTTTTCTAAATAAATACTTTATGTGTCGTGTCTGAGATTTTGTAAGATTGAGTGACAGAGACATCATACTGGGAATAGGCTTTTGAAGTATTTACATGAGTGAAAATCTATTGATGTGAACATATTCAGAATCTCTTTTGTTTCTTTCCTCTTCCCAATGACACCCAGGCTTTCCACTGAGGAATGCTGTCTCTAGTGTTACGTAGCAGCATTATAGTTTGATTTTGACCTTTACCCCTTCTTGGTACAATTAATATTGAGATTTTTGACTAAGATTTTTGGTTAACCAGATGGTATGCCTTTTTATTCATTTTCTCTGTCTCTGAATCTGGGCTAGAAATTACCTTATTGATTGGAAAACTGTTGATGATTATATTTTAATGACATGTAAGACAAAGCAAAATAATGATACTATGAGGTTTGCCCTACTTCCGATACTTCCTTTACATAAACTCATACACCCCACTACTTTTCATGAGACTTTGACCTTCTAGTACTTACTACCTTATGAGTCTAAACTTATATATAAAAGTACTGTCCAGAAATCATAGATGCAAATCAAAAATATAAAACTTTTAGTAGTATGTTTAGTAAATGACTTAACGGAGATTAAAACTGAGTCCTGTTTGACTTCAAAATTTGGGAAGTAAGGTTATTATTACCCTAGAAGTGAAAAGCATTATAAAATTTTAAGGTAAAGTACTTTCAAATATTTAGGTAATTTCTACTCTGAGTCAGAAATGGTTGTAGGATTTATTCATTCTACCAGGGAACATGTGTCATTACTAGTGAATCCTACAGCAGTGGATATTGTGCAAATGGGATTCTTTCTTGAATTGGTGTTTGTAAAGACACTGTCATAGAGATTACCATTGAACACAGTGAGTATTTAATACATTTTTTTCATATTGCATTAAGAAATCTATTTTTAACTTGCCTTCAGTATGTTTCATAAGTGAATACTACAAATATCAACAATAAGTTCTATAACATTGTAAGGATAAAGTATGATTAAGCAAAAAAAAAAACAATGCAAATAAAATATATAATGACTTAAATAAATACATACTACCCTTTTTAGCCTTTTATCTCTGCCGATATATTCCCATTCTTCTTCACAGATACACAGACAGCAACACACAAGAGAACACACACACACACTCCCTGAAAGGATGAGATGCCAGCGGCTAGGAAAGCGATGGTATTTTCACTCAGGAAGGGTGCAGAAACCTGGTGGTCTTTTGGATATTCTGGTTTCTGGAAATTCCTTTGAAATTTAAAATCTGGCCTGATATTTTCTCCATTCAACAATTTAAGTTAAACTTTTTTTAAGTTGTAGACTTAGACTCTTTGTTGGAAATACACGACCTCTAGGCACATCAGTATACAAATTTTTCCTTTGGATTATTTTGAACTACAAAACTACCTTTTGTCCTCAGTCTCCTAACTTGGTACTATCCCACATTCTCACAAGCATTATTATGTCTTCTCTTTGGTTTGATAAGGTCTTCAGAGTTTCACTGCCTTACTGGAATAATTCTTTTTTCCTTACAGGTTCTGTATCAACTACTTAAAATCCTATTTCTTCAATGTTACAATTATTTGTCCCCTTATATTTCACTATAATTCCTCATCATTGTGCAGTTATGGAAAGGGCTATGTGCTCGCTGTTTCTCATTCTGACCCCAGGTTTTCTATGGCTCATGTTGCAAACGTATGGTGTTTTATTTCCCTCCGATTTCCTGGAAGCTCCTGAGAGACCTACCTATCACCTGCTTACCTTTTTCTAGACTTTCTTCACTACCTAATAATGGGGATTCATTCTGAATATGTGACTACTTGGTGTGTGTGTGTGTGTGTGTGTGTACCCTAAGCTAACAGTATCTATGTGCATATTTAATATTGATTTGTGAACACTACTATCTTTTGAAATGACTTGACAAGTTACATCTTTGCAACTTTATTTATTAGATGTTCATTAACTAGAGCTATTGGAATAATTACTAATAACTTTTCCCATGAATCATTTTAAAGCAATTGTTGTTATGATAGTTCCTTTGGCATTCCAGCTCCCCAGAGTTAAATGATGGCTCAAAGTGTGAGGAGACCAAAGCTGTACTTTGTCTTTAAAATATCCTTGTGTTACAAGTGAAATTCTTACCTTTCACGGATATCAGCAATAATAACTTTCGGTTTTTAGATTCAGATTCACTACTTCTTTAGGCCACAAAACTCCAGCCTAGCCAGAAGCATGTGGCGGAGGATTTTGTCAGTGTGATACATTGGTAGACCTGGTTTTAATGGATGCAAGTTCCATACTAGAGTTCATATCAACTGTATGACACTGGACAAGGTAGTTACTTCCTGGCTATAGGATTTACTATACCAATAGTATCTTTTAATGAATCATTATTATAGTTTTCCTTCTTTTAGACCTAAGGTTATTAATAAGTAGCATAGTAAGATCCTACGATAGTGAACGTCACACGGTGGATTTGTGATTTCTGTCTTTATTCCTACTTTCATGCACCACATCTCTGTTACTGAGTCAAAGCTATTATGACGTGTTGCCTTTATGATCAAGGTTTTGTGAACCTTTCATGGATAGAATTTACTGGCTACTTACATAAACATCATCGTGTAAACGCTCTATCTTTCTTTCTTTCTGTTATTTCTCTTTATTTGCTGGCCTTTTTTCTACTTCCTTCTTCAATTTCCCTGAGAAGTTTGACCCCGTGTGGCTGCCTAGGTCCTATCTACCCTCACACTGGAGGCCGCTTCCTGTGCATGTGTCCCATGACACTAATGTACCCTTCTTGTCCTGATGTACGGAAGCCCGAGGGAGCTAAAATCTGGTGAATTCATCATTTTCTGCAGGCCATGCCAGTTTCCTAATATGGCACTTCTTTGAATGTCAATGTTAAAATCAATTTTTCTACACTCTATTGAAATTTTAGGTTTGAGCTCCTAGACTAAAATGTGCCTTCTCACCTCCCTGTTCCAAATACTCAGCATGATGTATGTACGGGGTTACGCTGGCTGCAACAATGATGTGTCCTTCCTTTCTCTTTTATCAAACAGAAAGGTTTTTGAAACTTCAAGTGACTGCTTTAGTTCTATCATTCTGTCTGTGCTGAAAGTTACTCATCAAAGAAAAGCACCAGAGTAGCTGAGACACCAGTGTGACCTCTTTTACATTAATTTATGTATTGACATCTATAATTAGATACTTCAGCAGGTAAGTGCGCCACATGTCCTCCAGTTAAATTGTTATTCAGCTGTTTAATTCCCCATAACTTACTTTAAATGAAAGTTTGATACCATCAATTGGTCCTTTATTTCTCTTCATGCATTTAATACAAATATATATATGTGTGTGTATATATATATATATATATGATAGAAAATATAATAAACGATTCTATTTATCCAAAAACACTTATCCAAAATTCTTTTGACTCTGCTAATAATAGCTTGATTATTTCCAAAACCACTTTTGGACTCTATAATATATCCCTGTCCCTACTTGGTAGAGTTTTGAAAGCGGTATACTTGATCTAAACATTTTGAAAACAACTGAAGTAACTTTATATTCATAGCTACAAAGCAACTATTTTTGGGTCCATCTGCAGTTGTCATTTCACATCGAGGCAGAAATCTGTGAATATATTCAATTTAGTTTCCAATATTGTCACACATAATGACTGCCCAAAAGCTTTCCTTAAAAAAACTTATTTAAGATCATCACTGGTTTCTTCAATAAGATAGCACATTGTGGACCAGGCTGTGTTTATAACATCTTTTTCTAAACTCAGACTGAAACCGGAAGCCTAAGAATTTAAAGGTCAGTTTAAAAATTTTTCTGAGCTACAATCCCCTATGCTGTTTACTTATTTCTATTAAAACTTCTCAGTGTTTCCTTTCTGTCTTCCATGCACTGTATCATTTTCTCTCTTATATCCCTTCCCTCACTATGAAGCTCAGAGTATCTGACAGGGTTTTCCAAACATAATTTTCTTATCAGTAGAGAGACCATCCTGAATCACTGTTATCAGCTTCACTGCTGTTTCCCCTACTGATTCTGTGTTTTTGGGTGGACGTCATAAAACTCCATGTAAATTTCTATACCTCAAAAACTGTATTAATCATTGCTCATTGATACTTGCCAACATGAATTGTGTGTGTTCAATAAAGTGTTGGAGTATAGATAAAAATCTATTACATTTTCATGTTACTCACCTTCAACTTTATTATTTCTTTTCATAAATGCTTTCATTAATCTCTAGTGGATTACTAAACATATTCCAAAGAGCAACTATTACAAACTACTTGTACTCAAAAGTACATCACACTACTTTTCATAGTTTCAATATATACTCCTGTTTTGATTTGTTCTTTTAATAAGAACAGGCTATTCAATCCACACAAAACTGAATTCTCCTCATGCATGAGGTTCATATTGTCTACTGAAGATAGAAAGATAAATAAATTAAAGTTTTTGCCATAAAGATGTACATAGGCAATTTATGGGTAAGCTATAATACAATACATGAAGGTTGTCAGTGTAATTTTTAAGTCTTATAATGATATAACTGTAACTGAGTTTATTGGCACATTCCTGTAATCTAAGCACTCTGGGGAGCTGAGGCAGGAGGAGTGCAAGTTGAGGGCAGTTTGGGCAAATCAGTGAATTATCAAAATAAGAAATGAAAAAAAAGGCTTGTGGATGTAGTTCAGTATGAAGATTCTGGATTCAATCACCCATACTGGAAAAAAAATCACTATAATTAAAGTGACTACTTATAAAGTAAAAATAAAGAGCGAAGGGTTGTAACCCGACTGGGGTTTTACAGATTAAATAAGATTTATTTACACGGTTAGAGGAGAAAGAAACTGTCTTCCAGATAAGATAATTGTATTTTGTGTTCTGAAATTCATGTTTACTCCTCTTTACCTATTTTGTTATCTTGTGCTCTGCATCATACATTACCCCAACTCTGCCTTAACCTTTATATTCCCCCTTCTAACATTAAAAACTTGTCCTCCCACATAGGATTTAGTCACTACAGACCAATATTTATTGGACATCATGGTATCAAGGTACCAGGTCTGTGTTACTGATCTATGTGATATAGACCCAGGTCCCTTCCTTCAATGGTTGATACATTGTGTCAATTTGAGAAGTTAAATGAAACAACTCAGCAGGGGACCAGGGTCCTCATTTCGTAAACATTCTGAGCCTGTGCAAGAGGAGGACACGGAGGTGGTGTGAGTGCTACACTTGCCCAAGGGGTTGCTAGCCTGCTTACCATAGAAGAGAGGAGAATAAGCTTGCTTCCCCCACCCTTTTGCTGTGACTGCTTTTGCTGTCTTCTGCTGCCTTGAACTGTTGCCCCTGTGCCATGACACCCTGCGCTGGAGTCAGCTGATTTTTTTTTTTTTCGGCACCGGGAATTGAACGCACAACCTCGCGCCTGTCAGGCAGGCGTTTGAGTCACTGAGTCAAACTCCCAGCCCTGGTTTTTTGAGGCAAGGTTGCACTGTGTAGCTCAGGCCGGCCTTGCACTCACATTGTAGCCCAAGCTGGCCTCGAACTCACAACGCTCCTCCTACCTCAGCCTGCCGAGTGCTGGGATTAAAGGCGTGCACCACCACGCCTGGCTTGGAGTCAGCTGATTAAGGATTGAAACTTCTACAAACTGTGGGCTAAACAAACCTTTCCTTCCTTCATTTTGGATGTCAGGTATTTTGTCTCAGCAACAAAAGAAAAGTAACCAACACGTCTCTTTTGTAGCATCTATTAATGAGGGATAAAAAACTAAAGAGAAAACATATGCGGTGGTTATTATGATGTGAGAAGTGGAGAATTACATGCAATTTGAGAACACTAAAAGGTGAAAATCATAACTTATTTCCTGAGTCAGGAAAATAACTCTCAAGAACGTGATCAAGACATTGAGATCTAAAGGATATAAAAGATTAGGAAAGTTCCATCTGCTTTGTTAATGCATTTGAAATTGTTCCTTGCATAAGGGTGATAAGATGAATGACTATCAGATTTGGATACTTTGAAGATAATTATGGCTAAACTTAGAAGAATTGATTGAGCAGTAGCAAGAAGGAAATCAGGGATAGTAGTGAAGTAATTGTTAGAGTTAATCAAGAAAAAAAATTATGGTGTCTGACAACGCAGATGTTGTTATTCTCTTACCTGTATACCCAGTGTGATGAAAACTTTGGAGTTATATTTCTGCTTTTCTTCTGTTCCGCTAATCTCTCAAGCTAGAATGCTTTCTCTTCTTTCACTATGAGATTTCTTTCAAAACTTAATTTAAACTTACTACCTCCTTTTTCTCATCATCCAGTTTTAGTATTCACAAGATCTTATTTTTCTATGAGAATTGACCTCACAACAGAGTGAAGTGTCACACAGACCAAAAAGGGATATGAGGAAACCATTGTCATATACAATTATTTTTGCTCTTCTAGAATATTTTTCTTGAGTTCAAGTTCAAATTTTCAAATCATCCTAGGTGATTTTAGGTTCCCAATGAAGTATTTCTTATCAAAGTCTAGCAATAACCTCAGTATTACCAGATGCGATTTGTTAAAAATCTTTTAATCAATTCCAGCTTGGATGCCACTTAAGACTGTTTCCTACTCTGGTGCTATTAGACCACAAAATATTTGGTTTTATACAAGGTTTTGGTCATGAGTCCTTCTCATCTTTATTTCTATGATTATGTGATTGACTTTATTGATCTTAGTCTCCTAACTATACCGAATATATATGTTTATTATATATGATATATATATATATATTTATGTTTTTATTGCTCTAGTTTAGGTTTCAAACTGCCAACTTTATATAACTACCTAGATTTTTAACTGAAATACCAAGCTAATCCTAACTCAAAACAATTTTCAAGTATCCCTCAAATCTATTCCACTATCATCTCTTCCTCCTTAATAATTACTGTCTCTCAGTTTGTGTAAGCAAATCTCCATGTTTCCTCCCTCTTAGTTCCTCAAATTAGACTCAAAGATGTTTCCCCAACTTCTCATCTTTTCTCCACTGCTACTGCATCTGTCTGTTGTGTATTGTCTGTACTCTTATTGCAGGCATACCCAACTAGTCTACCTATGGGGATTTGTACTGGATAGTTCCTCTTGTTGTCTTTCTCCATTGTGATATTTATTATGGCTTATTGCATTTTATTATTTAGGTTTTAGCATCTCTATTTAAATATCTTGCCTAACCATGTCATGAAAACCTGAATAACTACACTACTGTGCACTCTGAACTTATATGGTTAAATGAATATCCATCATCACATGAAAGTACACTTTTATTATTTTTTTATTATATAACAAAAAAGAATGTATAGAACATTAGAAAAATATTGGCAGGAAATATAAACATTACGAATGCTATAAAAGAACAATTCACATTAAAAATGAAATCTGAAAATGACCCTGTGAAAACTACTTTTCAATCAAAATTCTTTTTCTTTCACTAATTCTTTTTCTTAACTAATTTTTATATGCATGTACATAAACATGCACATAATTTACCTTTCAGTTTGTCACACAAGTGCAACAATACGATGGTTACATATGGGTGACTTACTTATTTCACTCATGAGTATATTCTCAAGGCGCATCCATTTAAGTATGAAAATCTCTAGTTTATCATTCTTTATAGCTGAGTAGTATTACATTATGTAGAAATACCACATCTTTTTTGTCCATTCCTCAGTCAAAGGGCATTTAGGTTGTTTCCAAGATCTGGCTATTATGAACTGCACAGCTATAAACATAGGTGCACATATATTGCTATGGTATGATGTTTTTAGTTCTTTTGGGAAGATACCCAGAAGGGGAATAGCTGGGTCAAATGGGACCTCCAATCCTAGCTTTTTGAAGAATCACTACAGTGACTTTCACAGTGGCTGCACCAGCCTGCTTTACCACCAACAGTGGAGAAGGGTTCCTTTTTCTCCACAGCCCCTCCAGCTTTTGTTATTGGTTGACTTCTTAATAGTAGCCATTCTTTCTGGGGTGAGGTGGGATCTCAGTGTGGTTTTAATTTGCATCTCTCAAATGACCAGTGCTGTTGAACATTTTTTCACGTATTTATTTGTGGTTTGTGTTTCTTCATCTGAGAAATGTGTGTTCATCTTAGATGCCCATTTTTGCATTGGGTCTTTAAATCTTGGAGGACTGATTTTTTTAAGTTCTTTATACATTCTCGATAGTAATCCTTTATCTGAGAGACAGCTGGCAAATGTTTTCTCCCACATTGTGTATTGTCTCTTCACTTTGTTGGTGGTCTCTCTTGCTGTGCAAAAGCTTTTTGACAAGATGAGATCCCATTTGGTGATTCTTTGTGATAGTTGCTGTGCAATCTGGCTTTTATTCATGAAGTCTTTGCCTACACCAGTATTTTCAAGAGTTTTACCTATTCTGTCTTCCAGGAGATTTAATGTTCCTGTTTTAACGTTGAGATCTTTAATCCATTCAGATTTTAACTCAGTACATGGTGAAAGATATGGGTCCAGTTTTAATCTTTGGCATGTGGAAAACCAGTTTTTCTGACACGTTTTATTAAAGAGGCTGTCTTTCTTCCAATAAATGTCTTTGATGCCCTTGTCAAAGATAAGGTAGCTTAGTGTGTCTGCAGTTGTTTCTGCATGTTCTAATCTATTCCACTGATTTTCGAGTCTGTTTTTTGCTGGTACCACATTGTTTTTATCACAGTAGCTTTATAGTATAATTTCAAGTCAGGAATTGTGATGCCCCCCATTTTGTCTCTGTTGCTCAGGATCGCCTTTGCTATTCTAGGTCTTTTCTGGTTCCAGATGAATTTTAGGATTGTTTTCTCTAATTCTGTAAGATATGATATTGGAATTTTGATTGAGATTGCATTGAATCTGTGTAACAGTTTGGGAAGTATGGCCATTTTCACTATACTGATTCTTCCTACCCAAGAGCATGGGATATCTCTTCATTTTCTAATACCCTCTTCAATCTCCTTTTTCAGAGTACTGTAGTTTTCAACATAGAGGTCTTTTACATCTTTCATTAGATTGACTCCTAAGTATTTCATTTTTTTGGATGCTATTTTAAAAGGTGCTGTTTCCCTGATTTCTCTCTCTGTGAGTTTGTTATTCGTGTATAAGAAGGCTATTGATTTTTGAGTATTGACTTTGTAATCAGCTACATTACTAAATCTGCTTATTAAATTTAGGAGTCTTTTGGCAGACTTTTTTGGGATCTTCTAGGTAGAGTATCATGTCATCTGCAAATAATTATAGTTTAAATTCTTCCTTTCCTATATTTATTCCTTTTATTTCTTTCTCGTGTCTCATTGCTCTGGCTAAAGTTTCCAGGATTATGTTAGGTAAGAATGGAGACAGTGGACATCCTTGCCTTATTCCTGAGTTTAGAGTTAAAGTTTTCAGTTTTTGTCCATTTAATATGTTGTTGGCTGTTGGTTTATCATAGATGGCTTTTATCAGATTGAGATATAGAGCATCTATTGCAATTTTCTGTAGCGTTTTTGTAATAAATGGGTGCCGGACTTTGTCAAAAGCTTTTTCTGCATCTGTTGAGATAATCATATGATTTTTATCCTTGGCTCTGTTAATATGATGTATTACATTTATGGATTGACGTATGTTAAACCATCCCTGCATCCCTGGGATGAATCCCACTTGATCGTGGTGTGCAATCTTTTTGACAATTTTCTGCAATCTGTTTGCCAAACTTTTATTCATTTAACTATTTTCTCCTCAAGTTTTTTTCCTGGTACCGGTATCAAACTCAGCATCTTGCACTTGCCAGGCAGGCAGTGTGCTGCAGAGCTATGTTCCTAGCTCATTTAACTTTTTAAACAGCCTCTATATTATGTAAAATTACCCTGTAGCTTATTGAATTAAGAATTTGACTTCTCTCAGTTATTTTTCTACGCTGACCAGTTGAAAGAATAATATCCTGCTCACAGTAGGAATTCAATACAGATTCACTTTTGTAATGAAAGAAATACTTTAAAATTTTAATGAATGAAAGAATCTCTGCAATATTCACTTTTGTGTATTAACAGAAAGCTGCTTGAAAATAAGGAATTAGTGCTATGTTTACTTTGTTACTTGGTATATTGGAGATAGTCATTAAAGTTCAAAATTAAGTCTATATAATAATCACAGAAAGTAAAAGAGAGCCTCCAAAATGGGGCAAATTTGTGTTGTTTCTAAGAACATGAATAAAATTTGACCAAAATGCAAGTGCAAAATGGAAAAAAGATATTTCAGAAATTGGATATAACAAATATTAAATGTCTGACATGAGAAAACTTGGCCTTGGAGTTGGGGGTGGTGGTGGAATTATGGTACTCAGAGGGGTTGAAGAATTGCAATAAATATCTCCTATTTATTTAATCAGCTTTCATCATGGACTGAATGCTTGTGTTCCCCAGTACTCCTGGACTGAAATCGTAAACCCTGCATTTTCGTATTTTCTGGTGGGACACTTTCAAGGTAATTAGATCATGGTAGTGAAGCCCCATGGATGGGAATTATTTTTATAAAGGCAGTAGCTCTGATAAAAGTAACCTCTGAAAATATTTATACCTCTTTTCCTTATGCAAAGATACATGACCTCAGACTTCCAACTTACAGAACTGTGAGAAATACACTTATTTTGCTTATGACCCACCCCATCTATGATCTTTTATAGGGCAACCTGAGCACTCGTGTTCATCCCACTTCTCAAGTCCATGGGCATATTGTTACCTCCTATAACTGACAAATATTGCTTTAAAACTTTTCCCCAGTGTCCAGTCTCTTTCTTCACCAGTTTATCCAACTCAATACTGCCAGACTAATAATCCTTAAGCAATATTCTGACAATGCTCTTTTCTACCTGCGACTGAAAAATCTTTGATGATTCTCTGTTGTTAACCAAAAATATTTCCAAGCACTTTAATCCATTAAAAGCTCTCCAAAAGTTCTTGCCAAGTCATTTTTTTCAGTCTTGCCACTCTTTCTTTCTTTGTACTGTATTCTATAGCCAAAACTGAGTATTCACATACCATGCATTTCTAGCGATGTCCAAACTCAGTGTCTCTGCTCTGCTTTGTCTTGTGTGTGATGCACTTTCTAGCGTCTCTGCAATCGGCACAACTTCCACTTTGTGCATGCCAAAGGCAAGATGCTACCTCTCAGCTATCCTGGCTGAAACTGTTCTCTTTTCACTTGGCTCTACTACATAGGCAAGTGGTTGTTTGTAATTTGCATTATAATTTCAGTGAACCATTCTTAAGATTTCTATTTTATCCAGGTTTGCTATTCTATTGCATATAACTTATTATTCCTCACCTTATACTTCTTATTTTTCTCATAAGCACTCAGTTGGTATTTCATAAGAAAAATAAATTGTATAGGGATATAATTATATGTGAATACCTTCCTGCTGCTAGCTAAAGCAAAGAAATGGTACCAAATCTGAATGGAAAAATTATGTAGTTTGATCTTAGGACCTGTGGAAGAGGAGGAATCATAAGAAGGGAAAGAAAATCTGGAACTTGTTTCTTCAAGATCTTGCTCTGTGTTGTCACCACAATCAAATTTACTTTCAGGTCTCAGAAAAATTCACTTAAGTATATGCTTTTATAATATCCATTTTTAAGAAGGAAACTAAGACTTCAAGTGGCTAAGATTCCTGTAAATCCTCTTCTGAACTATATATATATATATATATATATATAGTTCAGAAGAGGATTTAATAAATTTTAATAAATTTGTGCCATATATATATATATATATATATGGCACAGATTTATTAAAATTGACATGTTTAATCTTCTCTTCAATGAACATTCATCTCATTGCCTACAATAAAGACCCTGGTTTTAGCTCTATTTCAGATTTCAACTTATAAACAGTTGTAGAATACAGAATATCAGATCTTTCTTGTTATCATGTAATCAGTGAGTTAAAAATATATTAATAAGGTGACTGCAATACAAAGAGTGGGGAAAATTTCAATCTACATTCAAAACTTGTTTACTGGCCCCAAACCCTGGAAACTTCTTGAAATTCTCCAAGCACTGGAGATTAACATAGCACAGTGCCAGACATTTCCATACCATTTTGTTATTAGAGAAGAATCTTGACCACAAGCTGAGTCTCCAATACTGCAGTACCAAGTGCCTTCCACTATAATAGATGGGCTATTTTATATTCATCATTGTTTTCTAGGCCACAATCAAAGGAAAGTGTCATTCTTCATGATTAATACAACATTCATTGACTATCTCATACCTGAAAAGAATAATAGTGGTCTGGAAAGTATATTTCTCCAATTCTAAATTGTATGTTTATGGTAGATGTCTTGCACAAATCTATGATATACCTGAGTATTATTGAACAAACATATGTTATGCCTGTGGCTTGAGTAATGGCAGTTGATACTGACAATATGCCAGATTTCTTAATTTTATCACCAGCAGAATTCATAATTAACTTGCAGATGTCTCCAATAGTGTAGACTGTATCTTGATTTGGTGGTCAACTCTGGATATTTTGCTTTTGATAACAACTCTTTAATAAAATGTCGCTAAAAAGAAAAACAGTGCTTTTAGGCAAAATGCTAGCAAAAGCACGCTGACCCTCTGTGTGACAAATGTAGTGATGGGCCAGAGCAGCTGAACTTACAGCTTTTCTAGTGTCTGTGCTTCTATTTCAGGGACTTAAGTGTCTGGGAAGCTGCCTGCTGTTCGCCTCTGAATCTCTCCTGTGATTTTTTTGTCTGTGACTCAGAGGTTTCCAGAACAAAACTAATCTCAGTACTGGTTATAAGAAAGTCGGGTTTTGAGGTTCAGCAGGAACTGCTAGACAGCTTTCTGTTCAATATTTTCAATAACCAATCCATGTTCAGATAAATGAATAAAAAAATATTTCCAAGAACATTTTTATGAAATGACAGATAAAATTCTCTCTCTACCTCCTAAACCTCAGCGCCTTTCCTCTTAGTATACTTTTAACCATATCAAGGATTTGATGCTTAGAAGATATATTTAGTCATACATTTCAACAATCTGCTCTAAGTGGCATGTCTTAAACTGGTGTTTATTCCGGATATGCTGCCATCAAAGTAGCCTGTGAACATCACTATCAAGAAGATTCCTGCAGACATTCTAATAGAAAATACATTAAAATTAATTTGTGGGTATTATTTCATGTATTCCTCATGAAACACTGAGATATTATTTATTTTTAAATAGGAAGAGATTGAAATTCAGAGAGGGTAAATGAGTTGCTAAAGGTCACCCATGTAGTACATGAGTTGAGGCCAGGATTCAGTTTTAAGTCTGACTTGAAAGCTGAAGGATTCTCATAAATGAAGGAAAGAGTGATACGGTCTTCAGGTGCCTTCGCAAGTTTTAATTACAGTGATTTTTGGATTTGCACCAGAAATGTCCCTTCAACTCAATGATTTTCCTATGCATTTCCACGCAACTGTGCTACTCTCCACTTCTAGGACTGCTACATTAAACAAAAAGCAGGTGACAGTCAAAATTTAGCAGTAAATAGACGATGAATACTATTAGAGTATAAGCATGCCCTATGCAAAGTGACGACAGAGCTGTCTCCATGCAATATTTGGTACATACCTACCCTCATACACTATTCAAAATAAAGTTTAATTGGGTGTTCTGCATTTTCCTGGTAATTCTATGTCTTTTAGGTCCCAATATTTTGATGTTTAATGCATAAACTAAGAATTCATGTCCCCAGAAAGATTGCTTTATTCCTTGTGCCTCTGGGAAGTCTTCACTTGTCTTCACTTCTCTTCAGTTGCATGATTGTCTATTTTGAAAAATCCTGGCTTTGGGAGGCTTCTGTTCTGTTACAACTTGAAAAACAATTGTGTGGGTTCAGATGTTGTAATTTAGTGAAGGGTGATAGTTACAAGTGATATTTTCTCAGCATTCTAGTCCTTAGGTTTCGGTTTGCCCAAGTCTATGTCTTGACTCAGTTTGGTGTCCAGGAACTGCTCAAAAAGCAATAGAATGGTAGAATGTGACGGTATTGATTCATTGTAAGAACTTCCCAGCTATTCTCCCTCCTGAAGAGGTCTACTCAGCCCCTCAAGGGAACACATTCATAGTTAGGCACTGGGGGGAGGCGGGGCCAGAAATAGAGGTGTTTGATGAAATGAAAGAGGGGCCCTTTCTTATCCTCCTGTTTCTATTTTGCCAAATATGCTTACTGAGTAACCTGGTGAGATGAATGTGAAGACTAGATATAATGCATGGTCATTTATTGATTTCTTTACTAATACTTAACTAAAGAAAGTGATAACCGTACTCAGCATGTCATTGAGTGCAGAATCAGTGTTGAATAGTGGGTAATCTGATTTTGCTACAGTCATTATAAATTTCTCAAATGAAGGATTATATTTGTCTGATGATATGCTATACATTGTGAGTACCTGAAGAAATTTTGGCAATGTTTACTCCACTTCTTTTACCTACTTCTCTTTTCTGTGTTTCTGTTGCTTGCCAACATCTCTTTGGATAAAACAATAAAAAACTTAAACAAGGCATGAATATATTGATCATCTCTGGACCTTTGACTACACTAACAAAATGAAATTAAACTGGAAACTATTTCTCTTTAAAATGACTTTTTATATATTTTCAACAATTTCTTGACTATGATTTTGTAACTCTCAGGTTTTTATAATTCTACAGCCTTCAAGGAGAGATTGTTATTGTTACCTGCATACATTGTCCAAATATTTTGTGTCCTAAATACACTACTTATGTTTTGTTCAAGTTTAGACAAAACACTTAACCTCTCACTGTCTCAGTTCTTTCATCAGTATAATGGGAACAGTAACATTTGTAGGCTTGTTATCATGACCCATTTTGAGACAAAAGTAAATTTAAACAGTCATATGTACATCACAGATTGGAAGTACTAAAGGTATGCAAATATATTCAGAACATAAATAATAGTTTAATTATTTGCACTGTTCTTTCCTTTTTCTGTTTTCTCCAGCTTCACAGGTTTTGCCAATGTCCTCACTGTATCAGATTCCTATGTCTATTTTAACAGATAACTAAAAATTCAGCAGATTAAAAATACAAATTTACGATTTCACAGTTCTGGACATCAGAAGTCCAAAATACGTTTAACTGGGCTAAAATCAGGATATTAGCTAGGACTTTTTCAGTGTATTGAGGCCACACTTTTTATTCAAACTTCAAAGTCGGCCCTATCCTGACAATTCTTTAGTAGTTACAACTTCCTTTGTGTATTTTGGGTTCTTTTATGACATTTAAAAACACTTAAATTTATGTTGTGCTTACTCAGATTATTCAAGATAATCTATTTAAATTTAGCTAGTTAGCCATTTTAAATTCATTTACAACTTTACCTTTTTGTGGTCATATAGTCTAAAATATTCACAGGACTGGCATATGGACATCTCTGGGGTTGAGGTGTCACACTTCCTACTAGAACACTCCTCAAAGTTAATTCTATAAATTATCACCTTAGAATCATTTACAAAGTAGAACTACTCCAGTTGTGCATCAATTTCTTGAAGTCCAATGAATTGCTGACTGTATCTGACAATTAGCCTGTCTGCTCAGTTCAAATCAGCAGTGATTTACTGAAGAGGAGACTGGAGGCTCACACAGGTCTAGACAGATTTGGTCACAGGTTGTGACCTGCTTTTCCAAGCGGCCATTTATTTTTTCATAAATAATTCACTTCCTTTTCGTTGCCTACATTCCCTGTTCTCTCTGTCCTGTGACAACAGTAGAGAAGCTTTGTATTCTACAATATCTAGAATCTAGAAGCTTCTCTGTGGTTTCTGGAATATTCACTTTTCTTTCCCATGATGCCCCAATACGCATAATAAGTTCATATATCTTTTCTCCAATTAATTTATCAACTGTTATTTTATCTCACAGACTTAATTATTTATCCCTCAGAGGGTAGAGGGAAAGATTTCCCTTCCCTACAGCACCATTCATTAGCCATACAAAGTGTCCATTTTCAGGTTTCGTGCATTTTTTGAAGCATTGAAGGTACAGAAACTAAGGCATTAACCTCAGCTTTTATGGAACTTAAGTTTCATTTGGAGAAAATGAAGAATAGACAGAAAAGTTTCTTAAAATTCTACTAATGACAAATGCTCTGAAGAAAACGTGCGAATAGATGGTGGTTGCTGGGAACACTTTTATTTCTGAATGGGGAAATTTAAGGCAAACTCTGAAGGGATACAACCCTACCAAGCTCAAAGAAAAGAATTCCAAGCAAGTTAGAAAGTGAGAAGTGAGCCAGATTGTTTTGTAATTAGACCATAAAGCTGGCTGGAATATCTGAGGCAGAGGGAAAGACAGTGGTGAGAGATACTGGAGAGTGCGGCAGAGGAAGGACGTGTCTAACAGGTCCTGGTAAAGAACATGGGTATTACTTTCATTGTGGTAGAAATTTCCTAGTGCTTCAAGACAGATTTATGTATTTAAAAGGCACACTGCTGCTATCTAAAGAGAGAATTATAAATCAAAACAATGGAAATCACAACGACTTGGGACAGTTTGGTAACAGTAGAGCTTTTGATAATTTGGTCTGTGTTTTAGGGACAGAAAGAAGGTGATTTTGAGTGGATAGCCCATGCAGAGAAAATAAGTCCTAATCTTAAAATAAAAGGGGAGGGGAATATTGGTGTTCTCTACCCAGATGGAGACACAGGTGTGAAAAACCAATGAGAGAAGGAGGATGGTATTATGTAGTAGATGCTAAGCCTAACTTTGGAGCATCAAAGATACAGTGTTGATCCCAAAGAATGCAATAATTCAATGCTGTGGAAAATCATTAAATGCTTATTAAATGTCTCAAGGTATGAATCATAAAAAATTATGTGTCAATTGAAATAATAGACACCTAAAGATTCTCCAAAGAGTAATGATATTTACTTGGGGAAAATGGAACACTGTAGTAGCAATATTTGTGCTTTGAGGCAAGAGAAAAATTTTAAATTCAAAATGAAGTTGGCATAGGATATGATGAAGCAATAATCCTTAGGATTAATAACAAGGGTGGCACTTGTCTGAGGTTGAGCAGACAGTCCTTGCAAAACTATTTTGCTTGTGAAATTGTGGTAACCTTTCTGAGAGGTTGGGTTTTGATTTTTTTTTTTTTTTGGAGATACTCATAGTTATCAGGAGCTACTCCATAAAAATCCTTCCAATATCCTCTAGTGTTTGTTTGTTCATTTGTTTGTTCATTATGGTTGACAATGATCACATTCTTGTGATTCTGATAAATTTCATATCTGCTTCTTCCATTTCTTTTGGAGAAATGCAGGAAGTTGGTACTTCAGTCTCACAATCAGTACTGAGGAACGAAGAGCTGTGTCTAGAGGTCAAGCCACTCCATCTCCTAGTCTCAAACGTTGCTACACAGTAGCAGACACTTACAACCTCTGGTCTGTAGCCTTCTCACCTTAGCTTCTTATTGCCAGTATCACTCCCCCATGCTTGAAGGGTTTTGCTGAATTAACACTGCCTACCTCTACCCTATGTATTATTCAACCAGTGGCAATCAGGTATGCACTAATTCAGCCCCATGTAATAATCTTTTTACACTGCTGAGCAGTTCTCCTGTGAGATTGAGCACTGATAGACAATGACCTTAATAACCCACCATTTAATAGCTACTTTATTTTTCTGAAACCCTTTCTTCCTTGCCCATGTTTCTAGTACCTCCCAAATGCAATAACTGACTTAGAATCTCTACATCAGGAATTGACATTAGAAGAACCAAGCAGAGATGGATCCCAAAGTTTAGTGTCTGTTGGGAACCATTGGAACTGGAAATTGAACACATGTGCAGGACTGCTGCATGATCAGGGCAAGATAAGGTCACAGCTGAGGACACCTGGCTCCAACTCCAATTAACTAAACAAAGACTGTAGCTGCAGGCATTTCACTCCTGTAGTGAAATGCAATATGGAGATCTTCTCCTCAGACACTTCTCCTAAATTAACATAATTTGTTACTTAGGAAAGTCCTTGAACCACTCCCAAGGTCTGTTCTGTTTCCTGCATTTTCCACTCTAACCCCATCCTTGTATGAAAACTATATAAATACAGGCTTCCCAGAGACATCCTCTGTCTTAACCACCAGAGTCCCCAAACTCTGCAGAAGGTTTTGATCCTTCTGGAGCCCTAAAATCATACCACTTATCTCATTTATTTAAGACTTTGCCATACACTTGTTTGGGAGATTGAGGTTCTAGGCCAGGTCCCTGATAAGTGTCTGATTCTGCATAGCTTAGTAGCGAAGCCAGCTGTTTTCAACTTAGCATTGGCTCGCATTATGGGAACTTGACAAATAAAGAATGGTTTAAGAATGGATGTACTACAGCTACCTTTGTAAATACTATATTTGGCTTTTAGTTATCCTTTTGGATTTTCTTTACTCGTTTTCCTCTCAAAACACATTGATGAATAAAGATGAGAAGTCTTTTTGTACTACTAATAAGTACATCACATTTGGAAGTAAGGTGCATGCCTGAGTTAATATAACTCTGTAAGGTGCTACTTCTAGAAGGGAAAAATGATAATTGTCTCAGCAAATTCATAAATGTCTCAGTTATGTAAAGTACCAGACCTGCTTTTGGCCTGTCTTGCATCGGCTCTATATTTTATGTTCAAATGTATTTGATATTTTCTAAAATGGCTCTGGATAGTTATCTTTATAAAGTGTGAAATTTTGCAGAGATGAACCACTTCTTAAATATTTAAAAATCTTTGTTTTTCTATGGCTCGGATTTAAATGGAATGAGACTATCATCTTTGGTTTGCCAGTGCCAATCCTTTATCTCTCATCGCTGACACATGGCATAATTCAATCTCTAGGTTATGTTTCTGTTCATAAACCAACAAGTTCTGGTGGTTTATGTCATCAGCAGAAAACCTGAAAGTGAATTATAGCCTTGCATTCAATCTCTATATTCTGCACGGAAATAGTCAGTTTTTCAGAATGTGCAATTTAGAGACTTGGGAGCAAGAGAGTTATAAAGTGTATTTCTTTGTAGCCTGTGTCAGAGTCAAAGCTATAAGAATTTAAAATAAAAGATTGATATAAAAACAAGTTCAAACTACACCAACACCTTTATGGGTAGCAGAATGTTTTCATTAATATTCTGGAAATTAGAAACAACTATATTGTACTTGTTTCGAATCTCCTGGACAACTCTTTACATAGAAAAGAAATCAAATCTAGATTTCATCAAAATTGAGCTGAGAGATAATAACTTGAGGATACAAACTGATGAGTAGAAGAGGAACTTTTTAACTTAAGTGCTACTAAAATCTATAGGAATCCAGTGCAGATAATTGAGAAATGATCCCAGGATTGCTGGCTATTTCATTAAAAGAGAAAAGAGAGAGAAAAAATTAGAAACTGGAAAATGGTTGCAGTTTTTCTGGAAGTTGCACAGGAAGACATGGTAACTTATGCCAGTGTGGTACAGGTGGACTTAGTAATTCACTGCTGCTTAAATTTTGAACGAAATAGCAAAAATATTTGTTGATTTAGTGTTTACAGTTTCTTGTTCCAGTCTCATTCACTGGAGAATAAATAAGTAAGTATGAGTCATCTCAGCCACAAAGGTAAAGTTTTGAAAAATAAGGTACACAGATCACAAAAGCTGGGAAAGAGTATCACATTAAAAGCTTGTGTCATCTTCATAAAGACAGATTTAGAAAAATTACTAACAGTTCTAATTTAGTAACAAAATTAGGGGACCCATGTGCTTGTTCCTTTAGCAAATAGCACTAAAGATTAAGAAGTTTTGATGGGTAACATCATACTTGAACAGCCCTTGTTATAACCAGAAAGATGTAGGCATCCTGTCTATGCAGGTTTGCAGGAAACGGGCCAGAGAAATGAGTTTTGTGGCAACTATTTATAGCATTCAGTGCTGCCTATGGCTGTGTTTTTCAGTCTTAGAGATCAGAGGTACTCTTTCCTGCTCCTGCGTACCTGTGTCTACAGAGAAAGCTTTACAGTATAGCTTATTGTAGCTTCATTTTGGACTTAATGGATCTTAGCACCTATTACAATGTCAGAGGGACATCATGGGTGTTCATTAAATGTTGGCTAAATTGAAATAAATGCCTTAATCTTCTAAGAATTTTGACATCAGTGAGATATATTACATTTCAATAAAAAATGTCTTGAATAAACAGTTTCATTGAAATTTTTCTTCATCTAGTGTGTGTTTTTTGATCTGACATTCTTTGCCACACACAGTTTCCTCATTGATTTTTGAACATGAAAATATTTTCTAATCTATCATTATAATAGTCTAGTTATAGAATTTCCCAATGGAGAGAGTGCTGGTTTTGGAGAAATCACAGATTTTACAGACCTGGTTCTACCACAGAAAGAATATGGGCAAGTAGCTATACCTGAATTAGCATCAATTTATCCACAAAGGATAACAGAACTTATTTTTGCACAGTTCTAGGATTACAATCAAGACATAAAATACCTAAATAAAGGGGGTAATTAATAAATGAGAATTGTATCCTTTGGGCAAATTTGCGTATTACTTTTGTAATTTTATTGTCATCAATGAATATTATTAATTTTGGAGCACCCCAGAGAGAGAGACAAAGAAAGTGAGAAAAACAAGGTCAGCTTCTTGCTTCCCTCATCATTTCTGAGTGGTTACAAGTAACAAGTAGTGCATATTAGGGAATTTTCCAAAAGAAGGCAGGCTACCAAACTCTAGAACATTCCCTTGCCTAAAAATTGCTATTCAGGCCATTTCTTTGGAAGAGACGAAGGGCTCTGAGTTCAGATGGGCTATTGATTTCTTTTTTTTTTTTTTTAAACATGGGAAAATGATCTGCTCCAGGGAAAACTTACTTGAGCAACTCTATATATAAACTGCTTCATCATTATAGATCTAGCTCTAGTCAGATCATTAGAAACAGTGCATTAAAAATTAGAAAAGGAGAGCAGAAATAAAGATTCGACCATGAAATGACAGAATATGCAGATGGGCAAGAGGTGCCATTAGCCCAAGTGTTTAAGGCAATTGTCCCTGGAACTTTAAATATCCCAGTTAGAATTCCGTTGAAATCCAACCCTGACTGACAGTACTAAGCAACCTTCACACTGAGCCATATAAGGACAGCATTTTGAGGTAGAAATGTCCTTGTTATTGGCAAAGACGTGAAAAAAAAAAAAAAGAAACAAACCATGACTAAAGTACAACTTCATTCAAATTGCATTTTATTTACCCAAACTAGATTTCCTGACACTTCTGAAAAACTAAAAGTGGAGTTCATGTTGAAGAAAATGAGTGTTGAGAGAATGTGACTGGTAGAAAATCTACAGCAAGGTTATCCAAGTTCAAAGTATGTTCTCAATACCTTAATGTTTCCTAGCTTAAGGGTAAGTTTTGCATATATGCAAAAGCAAAGCTAAAATTTTGCAATCAATGTACACCTAAAATATTAGATAATAACAATTTATTATACGGACAGTAGATTGAATTGTGGAATTCCACAAACACAGAAAAATAGTGCATAAAGTCATTGTTTAAAATTCTATGGCCTAGTCAGTGAACAAGAAAATTAGTTTTATTGATAACAAAACAATATGCAGTTTCGCACACAAAATGTGGTAAAGTGTAAAGAGTGAACCTATGACAACTCTACAGTCAATAAATGTTTTTTAAACTTTTAAAACTATTATTACTCTTCTGAGCTTCTCAGAAGCCTTAAGCAGCAGAAATAATTCTTCAAAATCCACAGTTATGAAGCTGAAAGAGTCTGAATACAAAGCCATGGTTTGGCCTTGGGCTTAAGCCCCTTCGAGACACCAGATCTGCAAATACGATTTTCAGACATTTACACACAACAAAACAAGGGAATACTGTAGCTCATTTATAATGGGGAAAAGCCAGGACCCATGCTATTTAAAGGGCAGCAATGTATTTGCCTCAAATGACCTTTACCTCTTTTATTTATTTCATTTTTAGAGTTTCAAAACACTCTTGGCCTGACGGTCATATGTGTTCTCCATAATTCCGCTCAATAACACTACTCCAGATTTCTCCCTAATCTCTTTGGCAGAGAAAGTCATAGACATGTCAGTTCTTACATGTTATATTCTTTAAGGTAGTTACTCTGATTTATACTACTGAAAAATTTTCTTACTAAATATATCAAAAATTCTCCAAAGACCTGTGATACATCTTTTGAAAGTTTATCTTTCTCGTGTGAAGTGCCCAAGGTGGTCTCCAGTGCAGTGTAGATCCAAGTGAAAGATTATTGGACAGTAATGTGAAGGAGTATATAAACAAAAAGACATTTTAATTCAAAGAGCATTTACTATTTTGCTGCCAATAATTTAGCTTTTGGGGTGCAAAATAATAAATTGAGAGAAAGTGACTTCGTATATATACCGTGATGAAGATAAATAAGGATAAATCATTCAAAATATTTTGGAAAACAACTTTTGCTAAATGCCTTTAAGGTCAACTTAACTATAGGCAGATAATTATTTAACTAGAATATGAACTATGTACTTTGTTCTATGTGATAAACTTTGCTAGTTATATGTGCAATGTAGTTAAATTGAAAACTATTATTAACACTGAACATCAATAAAATCTATATAAATAAAAAAACAGCAGTCCCTCAAAAAGTCAAAACACATGCAAAAATGTTTGTCAAAGCAAAAGAAAGAAATATGAGTTCAATAGTGAAATCAGCATGAGCTTAAAGGATAGAATGTAATGAACAGTTGATAAAGTTTTGATAAAAATTCAAAGCTTTCGTTGATTATGAATATGAAGGCTTAGCATTTCCATTATTGAACATTTTTCTGCAGCTTTCTTCAGCAAATATTAAGCCTGTAAAGAACAAAAGCTTTCAGGAATCAAGTCTTTAAGAGAAGCAATAATAGCATTTGGGAAATTTATTAAAATACAAAAGGATCAAAAGTCTTTAAAAAATTAATCTGTGTGGCGATCTTGCATTCTCTTTGTCCAACTAAATTGAGTCCATAGTATTAAACTGAAACTGTGGAATGGTAATTACACAACTAACTAGCCACCTGCAGTTCAGATAGTGTCAAGTGAATTGGGTCAGTTTGGAATGAAGTCAGATGCATAAATGAGGAGCAAAACACTTCTTTGGCCCTGTGATTGGGCTCTTAGTGCAGCTGTGAACTAACTAAACTTTGAATAGGAAAATCTTCAGGGCTTCACAGATTTGCTCTTTATAGTCATCTCATAATAGTCTTTCAAAATATACAGGATGAAAGTGCTTAATTGACAGAAAAACATCCAATATATGAAAGCCAAATGGAAGAATTCTTTTTTAAAAAATTATGCAGGTGATATAAGAACTAGACACCGCATTTTCCAAGTCCATTCTCATAAAATGTGGCGAGAACAACAATAATAAATATTTGTATCATAACATAGTTTCTCAAATACTTTCCCACATAGTGTTTCATTTGCCTGATCCAACATCTCAGAAAGCTTAGATTCTAAGAACTTGTTTTTTTTTAAGATTCATTAGTTTAAGAATGGTGAAAACAAGACTCAAATTTAAATTTTCTCATTTCAAATTCCTAAATTTTTAACATTGTTAACTACATGCCTATTATATTATATATACAAAATTTCCATCCAAATCTAAATCTAATTTTCAGGAAAGTAGAATTATTACCCATTGTATGTTGTGTTACAGTGAGAGAGAAGAAATGAGCAGAAATATGTTCTCACAGCAAATGTTCAGTAGGCATTTCAGCTGTATTCTCCTCAAATAAGTATCTATAGGTGAAAAGCAAAGAATTATTATTATAGAAAAGTCTCAAAGTAACAAAGAACCTATTAACAAATAACAATTTCAGCAGTCAGTGTTTTTGGAAATTCTGAAGCCATTGCCTAAAATGACATATTCTGACCTATGGTCTTGTGTAGACATTTTCAACTCTAAGACTTCCAAAAATGTATAGTTTTCCAGTGGTTCTATATATGGAAATTGTTCCTTTTTGGTGTGTGTTAGTTTCTCAGCAGATAAAATAGAGTACGCTGATCCAATCAAATAATGTAATTCAAATGCAGTTTTTTTTTTCCTTACCTAACTGCGTGAACATTTAAGCACAGTAGTTTGTGACAAAAGCCAAACACTGAGACTGTCAGACAACTCATGACCTAGCAAATCTTTCTAACCTGTTCTGCAGAAGACCAAGCAAGAGATTACTTACAGTTTAACTCTGATGTGAAAGGAGTTTTATTTGATGTCAAGTCATGTGCATGACACTAGAAAGGATTTTATCCCAGCAGCGTGGGAAATTTCAGTACTCAGAATTTGGGATTCTAGCTCACCATTCCTTGAAATGCAAAAGTTATTATTTTTTTAGTCAATTTTCAGGCCTTATCCACACTTTCAAAAGCTTTTTATACTGTATGAGAGCCCATGATTTTAGTAAACATTCATCCAGTCTTGCTTTTGTAGCTGAATTAGTCTCTCTCTCTCTCTCTGGAGAGTAATGAATCGGTTCCGCTGTGGCTCTGGTTTTCTTAAAAATCTTTAAAATTACTTTTTGTTATAATATAACATATTTAAGATCTGGTACAATATGTGTTTCAGACATGCAAAGCAATTTTCCACCAAATGACGTTAAATAAGTCTTGAGAGAGTCTCAGCGAATGTGTACTCGTGGAGACTGAAAGGGCATGGGATTCTATTTGGGTAAATGGTGAACCATAAGTAAGAGAAAAGTTTCACTAAGAGTGAGTCCACCTGAGACCACACTTAAGTGGCTCCACTATAAATATTTTAACTTATTGAAAAATACAAATTTAAGAAACATCATAAATGTTCTCTCAAATTGTCATAGACTCACACAATTACTGTGAATCTAAGAAAACACAAAACACATCCACGCAAGACAACACAAATGAGTGTGTCTGGAGAAGTACTTAATCTTCTATGGCAGCTACCAATTTATTACAGAAAATATTAGGTGAATGAACAAAAAATATCAGTGGGAACTTTCTGGGTGAATGGCAAGATGGATGAACAGGGTCCAGATCATGGTGGGGTGGAGGTTGCACCATTCACAGAGAACTCCAAGATACACACCAGAGGCAGTCAGCGCACGCCTACGAGGGGTGACACAGACACCAGCTGCTGGATACACCCTGAGTGGCAATGAGCTGAGGAGATACCAAAAAAGGGGAAACTGGATTATGAATCAAAGCTGCTCCTCAACCCAGGTGCCGCTCCTAGCACAAGTCTGGACATTGAGCATCGTGCTAAATGCGCAACATTTTCAGGGAAAAACCAAGGATAGTGACCGAAACTGGGCAATGACTGCAGAAACTCTTGTGCGCAGTGCCAGCCACGCCTTGCAGGCCTCCTGCCAGGACAGGGTGCAGAGGCTGAGATAATAACAGGAAAGTGCTGCCCTGTTCATGAGCTGTGTTCTCAACACAGGCTTGGAGACCGTGCCATTCTGTGAAAACCTTGGTGGGAAGAAGCCAGGGGTGTGGACACCATTGGTTTATCCCAACCACATTGCCCAGCTCAGAGTCAGAGACAACAAGAATAGAGAGTCTTTGCATTAATGGGTGCTGTGGGCCACATGTCAGTCTGAAACTTGGAAGATTGCAGTAAGTCAAAAGTGGAGACTGCCAGGGACAGAGTGAGATGAACTGGACAGACCACACGCAGGATTTCCCAAAGGGGCAGGCCAGAGACAGTCTCAAAGGAAAAGAGCTGGGCTAGAAGCAGCAGGGCGTGGATGAGACAATCTCGGCTGGGGCTTGTGCCCTGCCTGGCACCTGGCATAACAGTAAACAAGTACTGGAGAGAACCTCTGAGAAGTCAGAGCTGTGTAGCAGCTGGGAGACCAGGGTACCTGGGGCATAGAAAAACAGCCTGCAGTAGCTGAGACAACCTCATCCCTGACCCCAGTCACCACTGCAATCACAGGGTTCTGGGTGTACTGAGACACAAGAGTCTGGAATCCCACAGATGGAGAGAGAACTGGAGGGTGCCACCTAGAAGCATGTGGTGGGAACCCCAGTGGGGGAACAGAGAGAATCACCATAGTCGACCCCAAGAAGGCCGGAGGCTCCTGCACATGGTGGGTAAAGACTGAGGCAGTGAACAACTGCACAAGAATACTCATGTCGACCAACAAAATAGGACAAGTCCTCCTTTGTTTATTTCCCTATCTCTTTGTATGTTCAGACTTTTTGGTCTTTTATGGCCAATTGGTTTCACATGATAAGAGTCCATCTTTTTATATGTAGGTGTGGACATAGCTGTATTACTTTTCTGCTTCTACTCCATTACAAGGCATCTTGTTTTGTCATATATTCCCACACCAATGATTGCTCCTTAGGAATAACTAAATTTGTTTGACTGATCAACAAATGAATGCCATCTCCTTCCTCCACCCCTCACCTCCCATTTATATTCCCTCCTTTCCTCTGTCTTCTTTATTTCCTTCCACATCACTGCTTCTATCTCTCTATTCTCCTTATTCTTTTTTTTCCTTTTATATTGGTATTGTTTTCTTTCACTCTGTACTCAAATCAAATCAAAATGGATTATAGACTTAGATAGAAAACCAGAAACATTGAAACTTCTGGAAGACAAGATACAGGAAACATTTTAAGCCATAGACTCAAGCAAAGACCTTCTTAGATAGGACTCCAAAAGCACAGGAAATAATATCAAGAATCAACAAATGGACCTGCATGCAAAGTTCTGCATGCAAATAACAAAACAGTAACATTGTGAGGAAGCAACCCAGTGAATGGAAGAAAATCTTTGTTAGCTACCCTTCTGATAAAGGATTAATATCTAGACTACATAAGGAATTAAAAATACTCAACCTCATAAAATTGAAACCAATACAATGTAGGTAAATCACCTGAAAAGACACATTAAAGGAATAAATACAAATGGCTGAAAAGCATATGAAAAACTTTCAGCTTCTCTAGACGTGAGAGAAATGCGAATTAAAATTACATTGAGATTCCATCTCATCCCAGACAGAGTAGTTATCATCAAGAACATGAAAAAGAATGAATGCTAGTGAAGATACAGGATTAAATAAATCCTCATAAATTGTTGGTAAGAATATGAACTAGTAACATTAGTAAAACTGCTATAGAAATTAGGATGCAATTTCTCAAAAACTAAACATAGAAATACCACTTGACTGAATTGGAACACTCTTGGGCATATTCCCAAAAGAATTAAGGACACTATTTTCTAGCAATACATGCATATTCATGTTTACAGCAGGCCAATGCAGAATAGCTAAGGTGTGGAAACACTCTAAATGACCCGCAAGTGAAGAAAACACGGCATGTAGCATACACAACGGAACACTGCACAGTGATAAAAAATGAAATGATACCATTTACAAAGCAATGGATGGAAATAGGAACCATCTTGTTAAGTGAAACTAGCCAGACATGGAAAGTTAAATATCACAGATTTTTTTCTTATATGAGAAATCTAAGAAAAAGATACAAAGAAATAAATAAAAGAGAATTGACATGAAACCAGAAGGTAGACTTTTAGATATAGGGAAGGGACTCAGAGGGAGAAGGGAGGACAGGAAAGCGGACATAAAAGAAAAATGATTTACATCATGAAAGTAGAAAAGCGGAGGTGCTAGGCTCTAATGGAATAGAGGAGAGTACATTTAACCATGCGCTGAGGCACCTGTAGCATGAATGAGTTTGTGAATTAAGAAAGGGACTCTGAAACTTTAATACTGATGCTATAAAACTGAAGATTCATGTATTTATGTTATTTATTGCTAACAATCCTTTTATCCAAATACTATGTTTTGGGGGCCTCATCATATGGTAGGGTTAAAAAATTCCATAGAAAGCTAGGCTTCTGTTAAGTTTTGTTCAAAAAATCGTGTGACTCAAACTTGAGTTTGACTCGGATTTCCTTCATTTCGAAAATAATTATAGCCCTGTCAGTAATTATGGATATCTCTATCTATCAGTTTTTTCTGTCCACATATCTACATGTATAATTATATCTGTATTGAAAGAGAAATCTTTAGAAATGGGTATAGATATGCCATGTATTGAGGAAAATCCTAGACATTTTGCATTTTACTTCTGTAATAAAGACTCAACCGAGCAGGAACTATTATTATTATCCTTAAACAGAGAAGGAAAAATATAGTTACTGTGCTTAACTCAAATCACAGAGTAGATTCCCAGATTTTAAGTAGTTTACTATGTTTTCTGAGAAAATCTCTTTTTATAAAACTCAGAGGAACATTATAAAGTTACAAGTGGTAATAAAACAGGATTCCATGGAAGAAGATCATTAAGTAAAATGGGAGGGCAAGGATATGTTGAGAGCGTGTGTTTTATAATTTAAGAGCTGGAGTGCTTATTCTGCCAACTGTGTGACTTCAGGAACATTACTTAACCTCACCATCTCCCAGCTACCTCATCTATGAAACAGAGACCATGACAGAACCTACATCACAGACTGGTTTGGAGAACTAAGTAAATTGATGAATAAAATATAAACATTGAGAACAGTGCTGGGCATAAAATAAGTACTACATATGTAATCATCTGCTGTTATTTCAAAAGGCCCCTTATTTTTTTCAGTGTGGTACTAAAATAGAAAAAGAAATATCGTATAAATGTCCGCTGTTTCTCACTAAGCATAAATGAAATTTGAATGTTGTCTGGGTCCTCTGCTATCTAAATGACCTATGCTTAATACAAACCATATTTCTAGTGCAGTGAATTTTATTGAAAAGAAAAAAAAAAGGCCTATTTCTTTTATTTGCTGGTCTGACCAGTGTCTCTTGCTGAATTACGACTGGCCTGAGACAGACTGACCACATGAAGACATGTTCCAATGCTACCCCAAATGATTTCTCTTCCTCTTTCTGTAAACGACCACCCAATTTAAGATTGATTACTAGGAAACAACTCGTGAGCAAACTGATACTATCATATACCTTACAAACGTTTCTAATCCCGAAAATCTTGTAGAATGCACCGTATTGTTTCACTTAGGCTGGCTCTGAATTCCTTAAACCCCTGGATGTTGTGCGGAGTCTGGTTCTTATGATGAAACAAATGGTTAAATTTACATTAAAATCAAATTTTCAGGTTGGAGCTCTCTTCAGAATACACGTACTCTATGGTAGTTTTCCAGTCTGTGCCGTGAATGGTCCTTGGAATATAACATGGTCTCCCTATTCTAACCTAAACTAGAAGCATTATTTATATTGCATGCAATGCTTTCTTAGCCATCTTCAGTATGTTCCCAAGTTTGTGAGCCAGTAAATTGTTTTCTATGTGGTTCTTGGGCAAATGCTTCTTTAGAATTTGGATAACTTGCTCCTTGAAATTCCTGTTTTGCCTGTTGTGTAAGAATGACCCTCAGCTACTGAGAAGTATATTGAAATGTCAATTTTATTTCCTTTCTCAGTTTCTTTAATATTGTTTTATGTCCTACTTCTCTGCCTGTTTCATGTGATTTTTCTTTAATCTTCATTTAACCAGCAAAGATGTTTAGGTCTTACACATTAGAATTTGTGCTAGGCACCAGGCTAAAAATAAAGGCTAAAATAAATGATTTGTACATCCTGTGCCTGAAAGAATTTATGAACCAGGGAATGGAGGAAGGGATGGAATACAAGACAAAATGTAATTTTAAGAAATAATGCTGTGAAATTTTTCCCAGATAATTTAGTGTTGTGCATGTTTCAAAATTTTATTATAGTGTTGCTGCAGGGGAAAATTCTTGTAGGAATTTGGTAGAAAGATTAGATTCACTTTTCATTGGGATATACTATAATAAAGGCGGATGGCTAGATAATCATTGTTGCACTACAAAAAAGAAAAAAAAAAAGCTGTAGTTAGGAATTATTAAACAAAGCCCTCAATACTAGATAACCAGGCCTCTACCAAGATTAGAAGTCCATTGAATGGGCATGTAGTGGAATTGCCAGAGCTTGTCTGACTCAAATTAAAATGTAGGAAAATTAACTAAACCTTTTATCAGAGATGATTTCTTTTTCAGAAAAAATAAGGATTTATGAATTATAATATGAGCAAAGTTTCGGTCCTTGGATATATTTGGGTCAATTTTCTGTCTTTACATGAATTTATGACAATTGGAAAAATCCAGATAGAAGTTCCTAATTGCTTGTTACGGGAGAAGAGAAAAAGGTGAATATGTATCAGTCAAAACTGATCATCACTGAGATGAAACATGGTATCAGAGCTACGGAGGGAATATTACTTGTGTTCTTGATGAACTGAAGCTTGGAAAACTACTAAGACCAGTAGTTTGCAGTTTAAATTCTGTTTGATGGAACAGATGCAGGTCATCAAACGAGTTCCTAGAGAAATTTAACTTGGATACTGGATTCCCTGATGCCTGAGCCCACTCAGACAAACAAGCTCTTCCCCTCTGTCAGCACAGGGTGGGACACACAGAAAACATGAGGGTTTTCCTGTGAGTGTACACAAAGAAGAATTGTTGGAAATACACTGTTTTTAACTTGAAAGTGAGAAATACAAACACGAATAATCCTCTCTCCTTCCGTCCATCGTTCCTTCGTTCCTTCCCACCTGCCTGCCTGCCTTTTTTCTTTTCCCTTTAGTACTGTGACCATTGAAACGGAGGTCACTTCCTTCCAAATGGAAATTACACAGTTAAGTGATCATATAAATGGTCCAGGGCTAAGAAAGAGGCATTTCCTGAACTATAGAGTAAGTGTCACATTCAAATTGGCAGAAATTAACAAAGAACTGAAGTGGGGCAATGATGGAATTGATTAGTGAGTTCTACCTTTTGTTTAAAAATACCACAAGCAGAAACCTTATATACTCTATTAAAAAATTGACACTATAAACTTTGTGTTTTGACTGGTGTAAATCATGTGTATTATCTTTGTTATTATCTGTTGAGTTCCTCCTATTATCAGTGAGTTTTGATAGGTGACATTAACAATAAGCAATAATATCGAAAGTTAAAATATTAGTGACTACAAGACTTTCAGGTAGTATCTTACTGAATTCTGAAACCTACCTTGCTAGACACAGAGTATTACTATTTCTAGAGGAAATTCATGAAGCAAAGGAAAGGTAGGTAACTTGTTTAAGTACACAGAAGGTGGCTAACTTCGATGCAAATAAAGGTCATTGCTTTTTCTTTAAAGTCCCTGATGTACATTGCAACTAAGCTGTTAGCACTGTACCTTCTGCACAAAGCTTGAATGCCGAAATTGAATCATACCTCTGCCACTCTTGTGATTATTGATAAATTACTTAGCCTTTCTGGGCTGCATTTTATTTCGTGCGATGTACTCAGTGTGAGGCCTCGTTTATTCAGAGCCTCTGAATGTGTCCTGGGTCTATAGCAGTTATGAATGTGTTTTCTCTCCTAAAATTCCTTGGGGAACACAAGGGAAAGGAAAGTCATGAAGAGGGGCTTCCTCTACTCTGAATCCTGTTTGAAGAGAAAAAACAGCTGTTGCCTCATTAGGAGAAGGAACAGTCAGGGTGGACACAAAAAATGGTACCAAGACTAAAGAGCAGAAGAGCTGATAAGTCCCTCTAAATGTGCATGACCTGTGACTCCATCCTAAGTCTTCTTTTGGCTTTGTCCTGTTTCTTGAAGCACTTTACAATACTTCAAAAGCTCGTTAAGAGGCCTGTTACCAGCATGGCACTATAAACCAGCAGGTGGTAGTTATTATTCTTATACTGTCCTTTGGTACTTAAAAACTAGAAAGTCCTTATAAAAATACAAAATTATAACTCCAAAAGTGCTTACATGGTAACGATGTTAGGAGAGGATAGGAAAGTCCAGCATACAATCAAGGAAGAAAAGGGAAGATACAAACCAACTCACAGAAGGTAGGTTTCTCCCCATTTTTTAGTAAGTATATAGTAGGTGCTTATTAAATATTTATTGAATTAAATTGGAAAAAAGATCTGACTGCTATTTTTTGTTTGTTTATTTTGTTTTTGTTTCTGGTATTGGAAATTGAACTCAGGAGCTTGCATTTGTCAGACATGACTATTAATGTTTTGTCAGTGCTCAATCTGAGATAATTGAAATAGGAGAGGACACAAGAGAAAATTTGTTGCTGTTGTTGTTGTTTTTTGTTTGCTTGTTTGTGAATACTAGGGATTGAAAAAAGGGCCTTTGCAATGAGCTCCATATCAGGTTAGGTTTTAAAAAAATTTGAAATAAGGTCTTGCTAAGTCATTACTTTGCCTAGGCTGGGTTTAAATTTAGGATCTTCCTGCCTCAGTCTCACAGATTGCTGGGATTACAGGCATGGTTTACCATGCCCAGCTATGAGGAGTCTTTTTGCTAATAAAGTTCTCTTTGAGGAATAGCTATTAGTATATTAATTAGACCCACATTTTTAGAGTACTAGGCATGTACTGTGGATGAGAATGCAAAGATTAATGAAGTTGTGGTCACAGATGAATCTTAAGAGAAAGAAATACTTGAAAAAATTGCTATAGAAGTGCTCACAAAATTTTTTTTAAAAAGTGACTCATAAATTGTATACCTGGAACTCCTTTCAGTGGAGTGCTGGGCATTATCTATCAGGCTGTCTTGGGATAATCTGATTCTGGAGGATCGTGTGCCTCTGATTGTCTTGTGTTGAGCAGGCTACATTATAACTGTAGAGGAATGAAAGCTATGTGATAACAAACTGATAACGATGCAAATGCTATGTTAAATAGCAATGAAAATGAATTTCAAACAGTAGAGAATAAAATCTCTAGAAGACATTTTCATTTAAACAAATTTTAATACTTTTCTTGTCTTCTCATTAATTAACAAGCCAAATAAATTTTTTAATCTTTTATATTTACTGTCTCGCAATATGAGGACTGAGCAACATCTTCAGCTATGTTTTATTTTCTATTTTAAGGCAGTATCTCACTAAGTTGCTCAATTAGCAGGTCTGGGCCTGAACTTGTGATCCTGCAATCTTGGCCTCCCAAACAGCCAGGATTATAAGTGTGGGCCCCACAACTGGCTAAATATAATATTTAATAGACATCATGATTTGACCATCTTGAAAATTATACTGGATAAGCCTGTCTATTTTTAAAGTGGAAAAATAATTTTCAAGATTAAAAAAAATCCTAAAATTAAGTATCTTAGGATTTATTTTTTGTTTCCAAAAGAATAAAGAATTCTCTTATCTCACTCATTTTGTTTGTATGTATTTCCTGCTTTTTTTGGCCCACTCGTCACATTGTAACCATAGCTGTAAGTGAACAACTTTTTCACCATTCATTAAAAAGGACTCTGGACTACTGTAGTGAAAACAAGTATGCTAGAGAGACAATGTTAGTCAACCTTCCACCACTGTAACAGGACAGCAGAGATAACCAACTTACAAAGACAAAAGGTTCATATCAGCTCACAATGTTGGAGGCTTTAGTCCACAACAGATTGGTTTATTGCTTGTTTCTGAGAGATGGTACAGCATGTTATGGCGGCAGCGTGGGGCACAGCTGAGCCACTCACTTCATGGCCAGGACAGAAAAAAAAGAAAAGGTAATGGGTTGGGGTCCCATAATGTCCTTGGTGCACTCTCTCTCTTACTTAGACATCTCTTAGTAAACTCCACCTCCTAAGGTGCCAATCATGCCACCCTGGACACCAAGGCTTTTCAACATGAGCATTTGGAGTCATTCAGGATCCAAACTGCAGCAAACATCGAACTATGGGAGGTTGTCCACATCCTGTTTCTGAGAACTAAGATTAGGAGTAGATAAGGTTAAAATGCCCAGATTAGTGCAACCCTAAATTTGGGATTATCTCTTGCTTTAGCAAACATCAGTATAACAGTTTATTTGACTACAAGTGGTAGACTGTCCATTATTTGGAGACCAGAGATGGTCTTGTGGGAAAGCAAATAAGTTTGAGCATCAGATAGATCTGAGATTGACTTCTGGCTGTCTTTTTAAAATTATAAATCAGCCAAGTTTTCAAACCTATCAGAGACTCTTCAGGGAGAAAATTAATGATAATGTGTCCTTCGTGGGTACATTGTGTAGATTAGAGTGATGGTATGTATTTTACTGTTTGCATGTCATTGATTTTCAACACAATATAAAAATTAGGCATCACCCTGCCAGAAATAGTTTTACTGAATTTTCATGATCAAACGTTTTTACTTAGTATGGTATGTGGATTTCAATATGTTTAACATATAGCAATGAAAAAAAGGTGTAGCCAAAACCTAGGATTTGAAGTTGATAGGGGAAGGAATTAGCCACAGAGAATATTGCAACCAAACACAAAACTACATAACAGTATATGCTAAGAAACTGAGGTTTTACATACAGAAAAACAGGGAACTAGTAAAAGTTTCAAGCTAAGGAATATGAAGGAAAATGAAATATCTTTACCATAAAGAAATGACAAATATTTGCAGTAATGGACACACTAATTAGCTTGTTAGGATCATCCCATATGATATAGTTATACTGAAATACACATTGTATTCTCTAACTTATGCAATGAATATTGATCACATAACATAAAATCAATAAAAATTTAAACCAGTTTTGCTCAAATAAAAGGGAATAGTATCTTTTTTCCCATCTTGCCTACATGACTGAGATTCTTATAACAAAAGACAAATTCACAAACAAAGAACATATAGTTGATGGCAGTGATATGAAAGATTTCAGAAGTGAAAAGCCCCCCCCCAAAAAAAATCCCAGAAAATCTGTGTATTTTTACGATTATGTATGAAGAAAAGCAGACAGCTGCGGGGAAGTATAATTGGAAAACTGGTGTGTGTTCTGATGCTAATAAACTGATACAAACAGCAATGTTTGGTTGTCCAGATTCTTCCTGGTCTCTGTAACTTTCACTCTTTCCTCCCAGGTATCCAAAGAGCACCTCTTGAATGAGGAGGCTCTTATGATTGCTTCAGGGGAAGGTCAGAAAATTCTTCTGAAAGAAAGATAATGATAATTTGAACCATGCGACTTGAAACAAATTCATTTAGCCCCTTCTTCCATCAAACCCATCCACGATTACCTCTTTAAGCATAACGTTTTAAAACCACTACCAGTTATTGAGTGCACCACAGGTCAGTCAAGCAAGCTATGTCAGATCCCTACCATAGCCCCAAAGACAGATTGTAAATTAAAGATTGCGATAGTTGCAGTACTAGTCCTTTAGTCCTTGGGCAAGGAGCAGATACGTATTGTCATAGTTCAACCACCAGAGGGCGTCCTCTACTCCAGATACACCCTATTTGAAAATCAAGGAGATAGTCATGAACTTGACCAGAAGGCCCAGACCAGATAGACAAAGTCACTGGAAAGACTCAATTTCTCTCACAAAAGTTTGAAATAGAAATAAATACACTTACTAGTTGGTTAATGTAACAAACTACAACAATTTTTAAAAGACGTAGCAAAATGCAAAAAAGTCTTATAAAGAAATAACACTCATTCAGGGCCCGTGTCCTGGTCTTCTCTCACTAGAACCAACTATGTGCCAGTTTTTGCTGAGGTCTTACAGGGGTTTGTTGTTCAGATTTTCCTGGATAATTATGCACACATATCTTCCAAATGGAACTTCCATTAAATAAGGTGATTGAATAGATTTTGGTATGGGATTACCCAAATTCAGATTTATGTAATTTTAGTCTCCATGCTTTCCTCTATATTACCTTTCTTTCATTCATAAGGAAAATCTAACCATATAATCTGATCTCCCCAGTTTTATTGTTTGTTGGTTTGATTTTCAGAGTCTATGAATTCCTCAACCTGTCACATCACAGAAGTCTTCTTTAATGGATGAAAGCATAGCAACTGGATGGATTAGATTAGCCTACTAGAAACTTGCATGTTAGTTTTAATCATTTCTAGATCCATGTGATAGTCTTTTCACAGGTTCACACAGAAGTCAGAGGTAGCATAAGATGTTAAGAACCCATGGAAATGAAACTTCCACACATGAAAAGCTAGAGTGGGTATGAAATTAAAGAGGTCAACATGGCTGTATTCTGGACTTGAACAGCTATGGGAGCTATTCATTTCATCTTTTTAGACTTTTAGGATTTCTGTTTCATGACAGTACTTGAGGAAAAGAGTTTTTGTCCTTAACATAGCTGTCCTTTAGAAATCAGCCCTACAGGGCCAGGAAATTCCTGTGCAGTGTATCTGGGCCATCCCAAAATTTTGGATGGCAAAAAGAACACTACTTAAGTGTTTAGATTAAACATTCTGAGACTTATTCAAAATACTGTCAGAACTATTTTTTACATTGATATTGCTTTTAGAGTTGGATCTCACTGTCCTGAGTTAGAATTCCAGGGTAGGAAGACACACACCAGAAAGAAAGAAATTAACAGTGATTGTTAATATTTTTTGTATACTTTTGAAATGAGTGGTTGAATACTAGCTTTCATTTTATTCCCCCTGCTTTCCTGCTAAACAATGACCTCTACGACCGGAAAGAAAATTAGTAGTGTGCAGCAAAAACATTTCTTAATGATCCTGAAAAAAAGGTTAATTACCTTAACAACTAGAAACTGCTCATTTCTTCCTCAACCCCTTTTTAATTCCCTTCGCTGCTGTACCTTATTTATCAGATATTTACATCTCAAATGGTTTCTTTTCTCTGAAATAACTGGCCTTTTCTTAGTTTAGAGATGGCACACTTTTTAATATATTTTAGTATGCAAAATAAAATCCAGCTTATTTGCAAGGTATGTTGCTCTTTTCATATCTTACCTTAAACATGAAAATGTATTTGAAGCTACAAAATTATTTTTATTATATTTCACTTCGTAAATAACACTGATTTAATAAAGATGATTTATTATTTTAAGAAGAAACCACATCATTTGTTTTCTATAAGTAATTGCTCATTTATTCTTAATTTTTAAAAAAATATTGATTTTAAAGGAATTTTAAAAATACATTATAGGAGACCCTAGTAGCAGTAGAGTAAGTAAAATGAAACTTCCAAGCTACATATACTTATGAGTACAACGTAGTTTAGGCAGTTTACCAGTAAAATATTTTGAATATTAAATCTGTTTCCACATACAACACAAAATTTTACCTAGAGGTGAGCGTGACATTTTTTATTTTTTTTACTTCCTTTTTATCGGAATTCATTTTAACTTTTTCCTTTCTGTTTTACATTTCTGTATTTTCTCTGTTCTGGAGAATTTTTATACAAAATTTTTTAACATTCAGGTGTTTAATCAGACCAATTTCCAAAGGAAGATAATTTCTACACCAAACATATAACACAAAATACAAACTACAGAATGAAACTCAGTGGCTCCCTGTGTTGACCATTTGACATTTCATAGGTTTGAGATGTCTAAATGAGGGTGAAATATCTGAAAACTTGTTTACGTCTTTCAGTTTCAGTATACTTTACATTATCCCTCAAAGTATTATTATCATTATTGTGCCTAAATAGTATTGATTACAAAACAGGTTATGGCACTCAATTAGTAATTAAGATAGTAATTGGTATGAAAGTGAATTCATTTTTTCCTTCAGTAACTGACAGCTGACCTGAGACAGTGGATATATAGATAAAATTATAAATAACATAACATGATACAGAACAGAAAATGCATTCTATGAGAGCCAGTAGAAGGGGAGGAGATAATTCTTCATGTGTTATTGTTTTTCTGCAGGAGAGAAACTGGATTTCTTTAGAGATTTTCTCCTTGTGAATGTATACAGTATGTATATAAAGGATGGAGAGGGTATGTCTCTCAGACCAAATGCAGATTTTATATATTACCTCGTATAATAAAATAACATTTCCCTCCAGGCATAGATTAGGCAAGTCTGGTCGTGGTTCATTAAGGAATCTTGGAGTTTTCTGGGCTTAGGTTTCCAGAGTTCTGTTGAAAACTCACTAGACGCAAAGTGTTTACTTGGACCGCTTCATTTCCTCCCGTTGGAGCACCAAGAGTCCTGACACGAACACGGAGCTCACATGACTTTCTGTGCCCTAAGTAATAAAATCCAATGTCTCTGACCCCAAAATCTTGTGTTTTCTGCCAGCACCTGTGAAATTATGACAAACTCACTTGGTGACTTGTAAGTAGGGAAAAATTTCAGGGCCTTCACAATTCTGTGCAAAAGTATATTTTACAGGAAGGAATCTGAATGTCGACTTGATGTATTTTTAAGGAAATTCTTCACAGGTTTGACATATTCCCTGTCATAGTTAAGTTTCAACTACTTAGAATTTGCCAAGCCCATGTAACAAATGAGTGGAGATGATATAGGTGAAAGGCATAATTAGCTATTTTTCCTTGTAAAGGTGAACGTAACAGCAACTATGCATGTAAAAGAAAAGAGGTTTCAAAAACTGGGTCATTTCAAAAAATATGTTTGATTTTCTATTTCACTTAGGTTGTCTCAGTATAATGTATCATGACAAATATCTTATTTTTTTCTCTCAAAACTTTTTATGGATGGTAATTTCGCAGTTTGAAATCCTTATTGTAAATTAGATTATTTTCCCATACATTTATTCTCCAATTGAATTTTTGGCAAGCATTGTGAGATATCATCATCTTGTTTCTGCAGAAATGCTCATAGCATAGCTTTGAAATTATGGCAGCTACTACTGTAGAGAGCTGCCTATTAAGAGATTTAATCATGGGAATGCTTATGTTCAATAAAAGTTATCAACAGGCATTATCATAATGAGGAACTTCAGTGCTCCTCAAATACAGCACCTTATGAATTATGCGGAGCTATTTTTGAACTACAATGCAATACTAAATTAGGTTCCTCTCTCGTTAAAAAAATTTAAAGCATAATCAGTTACTATTCTCTGCTTGTTTCTAATTTCTACAATGCTGCCTTGATTTTGTAAACCTACAGAAATCATGTCTTTTCTCTCCTTTTTTCCTGTTTAAATGTCACCTTACATCAGTTTCATTTTTTTTTTTTTTCCCTAGCACTGCCTTACGAAACCAACTGGCACCAGTAATGATTCTTCATGGTGAAACCTAGCAAATGCTATTGTCATTTCTCTCAAGCCAGACTAGTCTTGCAAACATGCTGCTTCCATTTAGTGAAAATAAAAGGGGGTAGAACAGAAAGAGGAGACCATGCGTATCTTAAAATAACAACAGCCATATGACAGTTTCAGGCCCGGGCTTGGAGAAATTTGCATATATCCCATTAAGCCTGCCTGAGCTCCACTTTCAAATTTTAAAGTTGCCAGTCAATTTGAGGAGGTCAATAATATCTTTTTCTGAATGCAAATTTTCTTATAATTGCACCTCAATAACTGACAACTGACCCTCACAAAAAGACAAGAAAGACAAGTGTTTGTTGCAGGAAAACATCAATATATGGCATTTTGTAGACAAGGCAGCTCTGGAAAGACTCTGCTATTTGGGGGCCTTTAGCATCAAATCAAGGTTCCAAATGATAAATTCAATTAGAGTGGAGTTGACTAAGTGATCTAAAATATTGTGCATTAGGAGCAGTGTACAAGCATGGAGTTCATTAAACGGCAGTATCTACGTGATCGCCTTTTAGTAACACAATCAATTTGCTGGTCTTTGAATACTAGTGGTGGTCAGACTAAATTAGATTTAATGTACATTGACCAAGTGATTTATAGTATCTAGATTTATGGTATCTCACAATGAAGAATGATGACTTTCAAGCATTTGTGGAGTGAAGAAAGCAATAAATCATAGAATGGGCCAAGCAAGGTGAGAAAACTTGCCTCTATTTTTCTTCCAAGTTTTGCAGTAGTTTGCTTCCTGAAGTCTGCAGAAAACATCAGACTAATCGGAATCCTGTAAGCCCCATAGACATTATAGACTTGAGTGCTGCATTGGCAAATTGGTATTCCATTTACATTCCCTCAAAGTCTTTAAGGTTTGCATTGCTGAATTCCTACTGACAGGTGCTATGCAAGCAGCACTGTTACAATGTGCTGAAAATAGACATTGTAGCTTAATAAGGAAAACTTGAAGATTTGAAGGTAAGACAAGCAAAACAGTTCAAATTTATTATAAACACATCTGAATCTGCCAACTTTCAACTCTTTCCTCAGTGTGCAAGATATGAGAAAAAGAATAATGGTAAATATCTTCTCTTGATGGTAGCTATACGTGTCATATTCAGATATATTTTTCAATGAGGTACATTTTTCCCCAGAGAGCAGTTGCCTATCTGCATAAGACTTGCTAATCACCATCACAGACATGTCCTTTATTTCTGCTTGTGCTTTAAGTTTTTGGCTTTTTGATGAGTTGAGGAGAAAACTTGAGAGAACTGGTAAAATCTGTTTGATATATTTATACTCAGTGTGATTTTTAGGAGAAATCAGTTTTCTATAGTTCAATAGTAATTGGTACTGTTCAGAGTCAGATCAAGTTATGGGCCAAAAATTCTAAACCATAGTAAATACAACAATTACTACCAAATAAAATAAAATACCTATTCCAGTGGTGAATACTTTAAGAAAAATGCCAGCCTTTTACATGATCTTTAAAGCTCCTCTGAAGAACCACATTTCCTCTTAGAATTGACTGCTACTCTGCTAGGCAGGGCTAGGGGGTGCTATAACCTTACAGCTGAGTAAGGCCTGGATTTCCCCAAGTCTGAAAACAAGATGTGTTACCAGCTGCTTGTCTGAAAAGGTAGGATGGACGTGTGCTTGAACTCATATATATACACACACAAGTTTCTATCCACTTTGGAACTGTCCAAGTGGAAAGAAGTTTGAATAAGAATACTTGCAAATGTTTTTTTGCCTAGAATAGGCTGATGCCTAAAATTATTCTAGAAATTTATTAATAAGGAGATCGCATGTTTTAGTAAAATCATTGAATTTATTTTCTCTTAAATTCTTCTTTTTATTGTTCTCCAAATTTTAAGTGAGGGAATTTTAAAGAATAATTGAAATTGTGGATAGTTAAGCATGCTAAACAAGAATCTTAATATATAACCTTAAGCCAACTGTGTTTTAAATCAGCATAAAAGTATATATTAACGAGTTGCAAAATTCAATTCCTTTTATTAAAATTTTTATTTTTCTCCCATTTACAAAAGTAAGCATTTTTGGTAAAGGTTAAGGTTTTGTTAAGTCAGAAAATTCTGTTTAATATTCAGAAACTATTGTATTTCTCTCCAGAAGCACTGACAGCATTTTGAAATTTTAATATTTTATTGCAGTACTTATTTAATGGAACTTTCTTTAGATTGGTAACTGTTTGAAGAAGAGAAGTTCAAGAAAACCCTATATAATAAAAATTTCTTCATACTTGAGTTATTTTGTAAGACTCAGATTTAGAGTTCATTAAGCTGTGGTGATGGTACTTTATTTGAAATTTACTGACAGTATTTGCAAGGGTTCATATGTAAAGATATTATCCTTACTCAAATCCTTCCCATTCATCAACTTTTAATAATGATTAGCTGAAACTAAATGTTGGTGGGAAATAAAGCATTTGTTAATTGGTAAAATTAATTTTAGAAAAATACGTTAAACTCCTGCAATACACAGATGCTATGGCTATGGAATGAGTGTAAGTCAGTCCCTGCCCATAGGAGGCTTGATCTAGTCTTGCTCTCATAACAAAGAAGAAATGTGGACCACAAATAGTTTTAATTTCATAAACCTCAAAAAAAGCATTCCCTCCCTAAGTTACTTTTTTAACCATTATATAAGTTACACAGTTTTAAACCCTTTCATATGTAGATAAAATGTGGAACATTCTAGTCTGAAAAGTGTATTCAGTACTTCTGAGAGAAATATTGTTTTGTAGATAAGCAAATATTTTCATTTATGTGGAGACTTCTCTCAAGCTCAGGTAGCTATCTAATGAAATAACTTAGAAAGTAATGAACAGAACTTGAATGTGATACTCACTTGACATTAAGTGAAGAGACAGGCTGGTCTCTGTCATAATGGAACCCACATTTTAATGAAGGAATGAAAAACTACAAAGAAAGTTTACAACATGTTTTAGTAAGTGAAACAGACTAAGAGATGGTCTAAAGGTACTTCAAAGGCAAAGTTACCTTATCACCAGAAAAAGATATAAGAAATGTGTTGGGCACAAAATTTGGAACACCTTAAATTACCATTAAATTCCTGGTTTAGTTAAGATGTACTATGAGACTGTAAATTTCTCAAAACCTCATCACTGAGCAGATGCCTTTCATCTGAAACACTTCTCTATCTCTAATAGCTCTAAAACTTGTTGTATATACAAATACAAATTTTTCAACTGATTGCCTGTAACTGTAATAATGCTCTAAGATGTTTTGCTGTTGAATATATAAAATAAACACTTCAAAGAAAATTTCCATTATATAAGCTCCCATGGAATCTAGGTAATCTCAAAATGTGCTTTTCCTGACGACAAATACCCTTTCAGAAATGTCCATTATGTATGTGTGGTGTTTGTGAATGGGTGTGTGTATTTAGTGAACTCTGTGTGTGAAAGTGATTTAGGAGGTCAACAAGGGCACCCTTACTCCTATGCACTCTTTGCAGCTATTCAGCCCTTGCCAGTCCAAATATGATGGATGAGTTCAGAAACTGAACTCTGACCCTCCCTGGGAGAACATACCCCTTTTCAGAAGTATCTCAAAGGATTCCCATTATCCTTTAGTAGGAAAGAGTTGAAATTACTTGTAATTTTTACTTTAAGTAGTGAAAACTTCTCTTTAAACTCATATGATAATGGCAAAATGATATACCATCCAAATGGCCACTCATGGTGTAAAAATACTATCTGACTGACTTAAGATTAATATTATAGTCAGAAAGAACTAATTGTGACCCAGCTGTTATCAAAATATTTATAGCATTGAAAATGCCTAGAAGACAAAGCTACATGCATAAGAAAAAAGTTCTTGTTACTGTTTTTTATACTGAATTTTTCTAAGCACACATGCAAACTGTGAGAAATAAATAAACCCTTTGGAAAAAGTGAAGCATACACACAAACACAAGTCCTATCAGCGTTCACATGCAATTAGCTGATTCCTGAAAAATAACTGAATGTTCGATTATTTCAGTCTTATGTCAGTGCTACCATGGACTGCATTTGGTTATGTTAATGAAATAAGCTCAAATGATAAAATCTCATATCCTGAGTGTAACTGGGAGTACCCTAAAATGCCTGTAAGACCAAGGGGTCCAGTACAGGAGATATGCCTAATTTAAGCAGACAAGTTTAATCACTGGAAAAATTATAAAATGTCAGCAAAACCTCTGTTAAAGTCATTATAAAACAGTATGTATGCGAATCTGCCTCAGTTCAGGCTTTTCTTTTCCTAAGATATGGAGATCGGCTAATGTCAAAATTGACATCTTTATCTGAGACCATTATATGACAATAGCAAAAACAGCATTGTTTCTTATTTCACAGAATTTATCAGATATTAGAATGCTTTTACCACTTATGTCTGGGTGACCTGAATATGACAGATTTATTTTCCTTATAAATTGCTTCTAAAGATAAATATGAACCATTTGGGAAGAGATTTATTCTTTTCAAAATCAAAAACTCTAGCTACAAGAAAAAGCTTGCAGTTGAAATGAAAGCTGTATTTAAATATTCAACATTCAACAAAGGACATGACTAAGTTAAATCTCTACATAATCAGAAAGCATAGGATTTTACCAAAAAATTATTCATAAGGAATGGGAAGGTTAAGATAGGAGGAATGTATAAATCTTACAAATTAAACTCAGGAACACAATTCAACAACACGGTACCTGTTCCCATACATATCTTATTATTTTGATATCATAATTTAAACATGACTCCAGTGGTTTGATATTTCACCTCCATATAATGGCCAAAGTGAAAGATAGTATTTTTTGCCATTATGTTTGTTGGCACTTCATATATGTATGAGTTAAGTCTTGCCCTTTAGCCAACATTTTCTCCTTTACTTCTTGCTTCTTTCACACAGTTATGAATTTGATGAGTGTTTCAAAGGCTTATGAAGTGGTCATTAATATTACTACTATTTTCCACAGTATTTCCAGGGAGCACAATTCTAGATGAGGATGATGCTTCTTGGAAGTGTGTATGCAGTGTATTCCTGGCCATATAGGAAAACCGATGGCTGTAATAGATGACAAAGCTTAGCAGTGGCTGGATAAAGGCTCCTCAAATGAAGGCATTATCAGTTTGGAGGAATCCACGTTTTCCTACTCTTAGTCTCATTTGTATGTTTTGACCATCCTCTCTTGAGTTTATTTTTGACAAATTTCATATTATTATCAAAATCAAGACATCTCTACATGTTGGTCATTATTCTAGATACTGGGTGGGTGGTAGGTAACCTTTGCTTTCTCATCTTTGCACTATTTTCCTCATCAGGATAACTTAGCTATTTTAATCCTTCCAATTCTACTTTGAAAATGATGAGTCAGCAGAATTTGAGACAGATCAAGCTTTAGATGAGATATAGGGAAAAAAGAAACTTGATATTATTAACTTCATCCTTGTTCTCTAACTCCTTCTTCCCATGTAGAAAATAAACTGCAGATTTAGAATATTCTATGGAATCATAATATAATGATCTTATATAGAAAATGGAATAAATCATAGTTTTTAAAAGTCGCTCTTAGGAAACTACCCAAATTTCTATGTATCTCTTTCTCAGAAAAAGACAATAGTAAAAATGGGGGAAATAATGACATCAGCATACTTTCCCTAAGTCACACTTTTTAAAGGTTACACAGAACTCGTAGGGATGCTTTTGTTCTCTCAGAAAGCATAGAGTAATTTTCTTTTAGTGTCCTGTAGAAAGTAAGAAATTTGTAACTGAATGTCACTTATATCTTCCTGAAATGAGGAAAGCAGTCTAAGATCGTATGTAACCAATATTCATAATGTCTGACCGAAGACACATGAGATACGATTCAAAACATTTTCCCTTTGAAAATTTTTCAAAACAGCACTCAGAATTTGGTTGTGAGTATGCAGGCTTCATAGCTCCATAAATCAGGCAGTTACATGGCTCTAAATTTGGTTTAATGTTCTTTTGTAAACATTTTGCAACTCCTTTTTTTTTCCATACTAAGGACCAAACTTTGGGGTACTATATCACTGAACTATATTTCAGCCTTTTTATTTGTTTTGATTGTTTGTTTGTTAGTTTTGTTTTTTAATTTTGAGACTGGATCTTACTAAATTGCCCAGGCAGGATTTGAACTTGCAAACTTTCTCACTCAGTCTTCCTACATACTGAAATTATAGCACTGGGCAGCAGCACATGATTGAATGTCTTCGTAATTTATGAATGAGTCTAGCACTTTCATTTTGCAGCACACTGTGCAAAGTATATAGCCAGTCCTTGCTGTGTGTTAGCTTTGCTTTAGCAAAGCTTTAGTTCTTGAATGATTCAGCCTTGCTTCGTGAATGCTTAATAAACAAGAAAATTCCACTATCAGTAAAGGATGAGAAGTGAAGCATTGCATTTTATCATTGAATATGATTGGGATGCTTTAGACAGGAAACAAAGAGATAATCTGGCCAATCTGTCATTTAGCTTCCTGAATTACATGCTTCAAATGAACTAATCAGAATGAGGTCTGGCTAGTAGAAGGTTTTCCACTTTCACAGATCCTAGAAAAATTCCCTTGCTTCTTAGCTGTTCCTTTTGGATACTTTTCTTTGCTTTTTCTGAAAATAGGTAGATTTTCAGATTCTGAATTTACCTGACTCTTTCTGGCCTCTGTAATGATGCACACATAAATTCTACTCTTAGGCTCTGGACTTACAATGCTTTGGTTTAGATTCATTTTAGAGTATGAATTTTTT